>CM040427.1:22210660-22433160 GCA_022702705.1 Papilionanthe hookeriana x Papilionanthe teres
AAAGTGTAGCATTACTTGAGGCAAGTAATGTTTAAGTTTGGGGGGATTTGATCCACATAAAAATGTTCTACTTTTCATGCTAAATTTTATAATGATATTTCATTTTAAAGGTATGATTTCTCATGTTTTTGGTTGTAGGTACATCAAATTGAATAATTTGGAGTGATTGGAGCAAAAGGAACAAAAATGGACCAAAATGGAGCATACCGGAGCAAAACGGGTCAAACCGAATCATACTGAAGCAAAACGGGTCGAACCAGACACTTATGTACCTATGCCTAGCGCCTAACCACCACCAGTTGGCACATAGCTACTAGGCAGTGGTGCCTAACCACCAGAAATTGGTGCATAGCCGCCAGTGATGGTTTTTGCCATAACTTCTAGAAGAAACATCGGATTTGGACGATTTTTGAAGTGTTGCGAAGAGTGTCTCTTAGGAAATTTGTTGGAAATGATAAAGTGTACTTTCTAGAAGAATTTAGTGTGGTTAGAAGGAGTTATTATTGAAGATATGTGTCTCTTGGAGTGAAGAGGCACTTAAGGAACCCTTTGGAAGATTCATTGAATGTGGACTCTTTTTTAAGAGACACTTAAGCATCTCTTGGAAAATTATAATTAAAGCTTGGAAACTCTTGAAGAAGAAGATTTAGAGAAGAGTAGAAGAAGGCTTGGAGAAGAAGAAGATCACTTGGGCGTGAGCCCCAAGTGGGGCGACAAGGTGAGAGAGAAAGAGAGAGAGAGAGTGTGAGAGATTTCTTATTTTCTTTTCACTTTGTTCTTGGAGAGGATTGTAAGGAGATTTCTTTTGCTATACAAGGAGAGTTTGATTTCCATCAAAGATAAATATTTTCATTGTATTTTGATTTGATTTTAGTACTTTGTTTGTGTGGTTTCAAAGTCTTGTTAATGAAAAGTTCTTGTTGTTTCTCAATGTGTAGTAAGTAGTTTTCTTTACTCTTCCCTCTTACAATGAATTAATATGCATGTGTAGGATATTTAATTGAGTAGAGTGAGAATATATTGTGATGATTTTACCTTGTTCTTCATTTACATGTAAACTTAATTAACTTGCATGTTAAAATCTGTCGTTAGATCATGTAAGAACTAATGTGGTATTGTCTCAGTCAACTATTAGTAAGAATCACATGAGATTATATGGGTGAGAATGTAGTTGATCACTAGAAAATATCTTAAGAATTTCATACCAATTTTATATGAAATTGCACTTTAAAGAAAGGTATTTTCTTTGTTTTATTGCAGGAATGAAGATTTATAAGTATTGAAAGCAAAAAAGCACAAAAGAAGTGGATTTGGAGCTAAAAGGACTCAATTTGATGAAAATTGAACTATCCCGCCGACGGCGACGAAAAGGCTGCCGACGGCGAGTTTTTCCCGAAAGTTTTGAATATATTATAAGGAACTCACCGACGACGAGATCGAGGTTGCCGACAACGAGATCGGCACGGTTAGCCCATCTTCTAGAAGCTTGCCGACGGCAAGACAGTTGAAAAAAAGCCAAAATACATTGAACCTGGATGCTTTTTGAAGAGGTGCTTAAGCAACCTTTGGAGATTTGACTCCTTCTATAAATAGAGACGAATTTTAGTCAGTTGTGTGTCATTTGAGTGTTAATTAAGTGTCAATTCTAGAGTCTTTTAGTTTCTATATAGAGTGTTTAAGTGTGTTGTACGTCTTGGAGAGTTTAATTAAGTGTACTGTACTGGAAGGAAGAGTCAAAGGAACTTCAAGGAGTCTGCTTGGGGAGAAGAAGTGAGATTAGTATATTTGTTATTGTTTGTTAACTTTAATGAAATCCATGCTTTGTGTTATTTTTCCCATGCTTTCTGAGTAGTTTCCTTAGTCTTTTTCCTTGTTGTTGAGATTATGTAAAGTGATGAATAAAAGTAACTGTGCCTAAAATTATTAAATAATGTGATAATCTTTTACTTAAAACTTAATTTACTTTCAATCTGTCCAATTGATTTTTTAACATATGTTGAATTATCAACTATAGTAAAGATTACATCCAAGATTCAGGGAAGTCAAAAGCCTTGGAAGGAGGGTGCAAATAAATAGGAAATATTAACTATCGGGCGTAGAATTGGACATTTTAGTGTGACAGACTAAAATATTCAATTCGGTCCTATTGTTTGAGAGCTGAAGTGTAGATGTTATCCCTCGGGAGAGGGGAACGTGGGAGCTCTGAAGTGGCAGCCGGTATCCTCCCAGCCTAGCCGCAGATTCAGTAATCAAACATAGGACTAGTCAATGTTTTTTGCACCTGGACCAAAGGGTATAGAATAGGAATGCTCCTATTTGGCACAATACAAACTCTAAACTACTTAAATTCATCATTCACTTAATTCTCTCAACAAGAAAAAAGATGCTTTTCTAAATTAGAATCTTATATTTAAACCTTTTTTAGCAATAGTTTTAGTTTAAGTGTTTTTAATTTCTGTATACTAATTTAGTAAGTAATTCTACTTTAAATTATCTTTGAAATTCTTTAACTTCCCTGTGGGATCGATATCTAGGACTCCATTAGAGCCCTATATTACTTGATAACGATACGTATACTTGCGTAGTATTCACAATATAAATCATAAATTACATAACAGAATCATCAGTATATATATATATTCAGTGCGGGATCAAGTTTTTGGTGTCGTTTTTCATATCATAGTTGTAAGTATAAATATCAAAAAGTGGGGTCAAGTTTTTGGCGTCGTTGCCGGGGAAGTAAAGTAATTATTAAGGTAATTAATAGCATCATTAAAATAATTACTAGAGTAACGAACTATTTTAAATATTACTTAAAAATTGTATGCGTAAATTTGGAAATGAAAATTTAATATCTTACGATTCAGAATTAGAGCGAACTATTAAAAAAATCAGAAAACAAAGAAAAGAAATTATAAATTTAACACAAATGGCAAATAATCCAGAAATTGAAAATATAAACCAACAAAGACCATTAAGAGAGTATGCCAACCCTACATTAGATGAAATTCACCTAACTATTCAAAACCCTGATGTAGCTGCTAACTCATTCGAACTTAAACCTGCAATTATCCAAATGGTACAGAATAATCAATTTAGTGGTTCACCTAATGAAGATCCTAATTTACATCTTGCTAGTTTTTTGGAACTATGTGCTACTTTCAAATATGAAGGAGTATCTAATGATGCTATTAGACTTAGGCTTTTTCCTTTTTCTTTAAGGGATAAGGTTAAGATGTGGTTAAATTCATTAGCACCTGGATCTATTAAAACTTTTGGAGAATTATCACAAAAATTTCTATTCAAATATTTTCCTCCTTCGAAAACTGTAAAACTTAGAAATGATATAACATCTATTGGTCAGTTTGATGGAGAATCTATATATGAAGCTTGGGAGAGATTTAAAGAACTTCTTAGGAAATGCCCATATCATTCGTTACCAGATTGGTTAATTATACAAACTTTTTACAATTGATTAGTAGGATCTCTTAGATCAATCATTGATCTGTCATCTTTGGAGGTTCATTAATGTCAAAACCATTTGATGAAGCCTATGCGTTAATCGAAGAAATGACTACTAATAATTTTCAATGGCTTCGTTGAAAGAATAAATCCTAAAAAGATAGTCAGTGTTCATGAAAATGATGCAATATCTATGTTAGCTTATCAAATTGCTGCTATATCAAAGAAATTAGATCATTTTAGAATGAATTATTCTCCTACTATGTTAAAAGAAAACTCATCTGGACAAATTATAGATTCTCAATCTCCTTATGAAACTATAAATGCTATTAATAAGAGACCCAATAATCCTTATGTAAATTATTATAACCGTGGTTGGAAAAATCATCCAAATTTTAATTGGAATAACAATACAACTAATCAACAATGGATGAACAACTCTATAGGAAATCCACCTAATCAAGGAAATATGAATTATAAACCTTCTTATCCGCCTGGATTTAATAACACTCAATTTAAAGATAAGAAGTTATCTATAGAAGAATTAATATTAAGTATGGGTCAGCACTTGCAAAATCAAGGAAATCAATTACAAATTCAAGGAAATCAATTACAAAATCAAGGAACAGCAATTAAAAATATTGAAACTCAACTCGGACATATCGCTACCGCGCTTAACAATAGGATTCCTGGAACTTTTCCTAGTAATGTGGAAATAAATCCTAAAGACCAAGGAAAAGAACAAATTAAAGCGATACAATTATGAAGTGGAAAAGAGTTAGAAACTAAAATTCAAAAAGAAACAGAATGTAAAAATGAGGAAGTGGAAATCGAAAAAGAAAAGGATCAACAAGATAAAAACTTAGAATATCCATTGATCCCTATGAAATTATCTATAGAAAAACCACCACCACCATTTCCTTAACGACTAAAGCAACATAAAAAAGATAAGCAATTTGTTAAATTCCTTGAAATTTTAAAAAATTTAACAGTAAATATTCCTTTTGTAGAAGCATTAGATCAAATGTCTAATTATGTAAAATTTATGAAAGATATTTTAAATAAAAAAAAGAAAATTTACAGATAATGAAACTGTTGCACTTAGCGAAGAGTGTAGTGCAATTATTCAGAAAAAGCTTCCTGAAAAAATTAAAAGACCCTGGTAGTTTCACTATACCTTGCACTATTGGAGAAAAATTTTATGGAAAAGCTTTATGTGACTTAGGAGCAAGCATCAATCTAATGCCTCTATCAATTTTTAAAAGATTAGAATTAGGAGAAATTTCACCTACTTCAGTAACTCTTCAGTTAGTTGATCGTTCTGTGACTTATCCTAAGGGAGTTATTGAAGATGCGTTAGTAAAAGTGGATAAATTTATCTTCCCGGTAGATTTTATTGTTCTAGATATGGAAGAAGATAAAGAAATTCCCATAATATTAGGAAGACCCTTTTTAGCCACTTGGAAAACCTACGATTGATGTTCAGAAAGGAGAATTGACTATGAGAGTAAACGATCGAAAAGTAACTTTTAACATAGCAAAATCAATGAAATATCCTGCTTTAGAAAAAGATGATGAATGTTTTCGAATGGAAATACTTGAACATTTGCAAAATGAACATTTTAAAGAATATTATGAAGAAAAGTTAGAAAAAGAAAATACTGAATTAATTGAAGAAACAGATAATGAAAAACTGGATTATATACAGGAAAAATTTGAAATGTTGGATAATACTGAAAACACTGAAAAGAATATAGTTCATCAATTATTAGACCTCCGAACTCGAATTAAAAATTTTACCTAATCATTTAAAATATGCTTACTTAAGTAACCATTCAACCCTACCGATTATTATATCGAATTGAATTGAATGAATCACAACAACAAAAACTGTTAGACACATTAAAAAAATATAAGAAAACTTTTGGTTGGACTTTAGCATATATTAAAGGAATTAGTCCTTCAATCTGTATGCACAGAATTATTTTAGATAATGAACATAAGCCAAGAGTAGATCCTCAAAGGAGATTAAACTCAATAATGAAAGAAGTAGTCAAGAAAGAAATATTAAAATGGTTAGATAATGGTATTATATATCCTATTTCGGACAATGCTTGGGTAAGCCCAATTCACTGTGTTCCTAAGAAAGGAGGAGTGACCGTTAAAGCTAATGAAAATAATGATTTAATACCTATAAGACAAGTTACTTGGATGGCGTATATGTATTGACTATAGAAAATTAAATGCAGCCACCAGGAAAGATCACTTCCCATTACCATTTCTAGACCAAATGTTGGATAAATTAGCCGGACAAAAAATATTTTTGTTTTTTAGATGGATATACCGGTTATCAGCAGATACCTTTTGCTCCTGAGGATCAAGAGAAAACTACATTTACTAGTCCTTATGGAACATTTGCTTTTCGAAGAATGCCTTTTAGATTATGTAATGCACCTGCAACATTCCAGATATGTATGATGTCTATTTTTAGTAAATTAATTGATGATGGAATAGAAGTATTTATGGATGATTTCTCTGTATTTGAAACATCATTTGACGCATGCTTGAATCATCTTGAAAAAGTATTAGAGGTATGCAAGAAAACTAACTTAGTTCTAAATTGGGAGAAATGTCAATTTATGGTTGCAGGAGGAATTGTATTAGGGCATAAAATTTCAGAAAATGACATGGAAGTAGACCCTGCAAAAATTCAAGTTATAGCTAAATTACCACCTCCAACTATGGTAAAAGGGGTAAGAAGTTTTATTAGATATGCTGGATTCTACAGACACTACATAAAAGATTTTTCAAAAATTACTAAACCTCTATGCCAACTTTTAGAAAAAGACAAGAAATTTGAATTCACAACTGAATGCCTAAATGCTTTTGAATTATTAAAAGATAAATTAATCACAAAACCTATAATAGTTTCACCTGATTGGGAGAAACCATTTGAACTTATGTGTGATGCTAGTGATTATGTTATAGGAGCAGTACTTGGGCAAAGATAGGATAAAATTTTCAAAGTTATATACTATGCTAGTAAAACTCTTAATAATTCTGAAATGAATTATACAGTTACTGAAAAAGAGTTATTAGCAATTGTTTATGCTTTTGATTAATTTAGGCCTTATCTAATTGGAACTAAATGTATTGTGCATACTGATCACTTTGTTATTAAATATCTAATGCAAAAGAAAGATTCCAAACCAAGATTAATTAGATGAATATTACTAATGCAAGAATTTGATTTTGAAATCATTAACAAAAAGGGAACTGATAATCAAATTAAAGATCATTTATCAAGGCTAGATTATAATGAATTATCTAACACTGATAATGAAATTACTGACAGATTTCTTGACGAACAACTATATAATATAAATGAGTGAAAAATACCATGGTATGCTGATATAGTAAATTGTATTGTAAGTAATATTTTACCACCTATGTTAACTTTGCAACAACAGAAAAAATTCATTCATGATGCTAAAACATATTTTTGGGATGAACCATATTTATATAAGCAATGTAAGGATCTTATAATTAGAAGATGCGTGTCTTATGAAGAAACAGAACAAATCATTCAGAAATGTCATGATTCTGATTTTGGAGGACATTTTCGAACAAATAAAACTGCTTATAAAATTTTACAATCTGGATTTTATTGGCCTGCTCTTTTTAGAGATGTTTATAGATATATCAGAACTTGCGACAGATGCCAATGAGTAGGTAATATATCTAGAAGAAATGAAATGCCTCTAAATTTTATATTAGAAGTTGAGATTTTTTATGTTTGGGGATTAGATTTTATGGGACCATTTGTTCCTTCATTTGGAAACTCATATATATTAGTTGTTGTTGATTATGTTTCTAAAAGGATTAAAGCACAAGCTTTACCTCGATGCGACGCTAAGAGTGTTTCAAAGTTTCTAATGAAAAATATTTTTACTAGATTTGAAATGCCGAGAGTGATTATCACTGACGGAGCATCTCATTTTAGAAATAAATATATTCACAAACTAGTAGAAAAATTTAACATTATTCATAAGATATCAACTGCATATCATCCACAAACCAGTGGATTAGCTGAAGTTTCTAATCGAGAAATTAAACGTATTTTAGAAAGACTGTAAACCCTAATAGATTGGATTGGTCTATAAGACTAGACATTGCATTATGGGCATACAGGACTGCTTATAAAACTCCGATTGGAATGACTCCTTACAGGCTTATTTATGGAAAGACTTGTCACTTACCAGTTGAATTAGAACATAAAGCTTATTGGGCAATTAAAGAATTTAATTACAATCTGAAAGAAGCTGGTGAGAAGAGATTATTGCAATTGAATGAAATAAATTAAGAAATGAATCTTATCATAATGATAGAATTTATAAAGAAAAAAATGAAATTATGGCATGATCGGAAGATTAACCTAAAGAATTTTGAGCCAAGACAGGAAGTTTTGCTTTATAATACAAGATTGAAATTATTTCCTGGGAAATTGAAATCTCGATGGTTAGGGCCTTTCACTATAACTCAAATATTTTCATACGGAACTGTAGAAATTGAAGATCCAAAAACTGGGCATAAATTTAAAGTAAACAAACATAGATTAAAACCTTATTTTGAAGGGAGAAGACCAAATTTTAAAGAGGTTTTAATGCTCAGTCAACCTGATTACTAACTAAATTAGGTCGGGCTGACGATGTTAAACCAAGCGCTTTATGGGAGGCAACCCATAGTAGTTATTAATTATGATATATTTATTAATGTTATTGAAAATTAAAATATAGAATAAATTCTACAACTCATTTTATTCCGATGAGTAGCAGAAATTTCTATTCATATTACATGTATGTGTGTTGATTTGAATTTAGTTTTTGATATAATTTGGATTTTACGTAGATAATCTCAGTTTAGATGAGATTGTATGTTGTTTGTTTAGTCTTAGCATTTGGTGTGGATTGCAATGCTGAGTTAGATGTGTTTTGGTTAAGTTGCTAAGTCAATTGTTAGTTTTGTGGTATTTGAAGTTTGTAAGTTCATGGATTTCATTTATTAAAGTTATAATGTTTGTGTTGTGTAAACCTTATATGAGTCAGTAGAGTATCTAATCTTAGAAAATATACAAATTAAGTGACCCAACATTAGAACAAGGCTTAATTAAATTGAATATAATTGAAAATATAAAAAATTTTAAAAGTTTGGAAATCCCGCTGACGGCGAGATCGACCCCGCCGACGGCGAGATCGACCCTGCCGACGGCGAGATTTTCCCGAAACTTTGGCCTTGGTGAATTAATTAGCTCGCCGACAGCGAGATCGCGAAATGTACTATATTTTGACCGGTCAACCATCACTATTCATCATCCCCTTCCTCAAAACTTCGAAAAACCGACCTAGGGCTTGATAGATCTGGGATTAGGAGCGATTTCAACACATTTTGACGCCGGATTTCATCTTTCCTTGGTAAGAGCTTCACTCCTATGTAAAAATTTTTTATTTTCACCATGAATTTCTTCTACATTGAGGATTTTAGAAAAATTTTGAAATGTGAAGAAAATACTTGGAAGAAATTCATGGAATTTGATTTAGATTGATTTTAGTAACTATTAGAAGCCATTTTAGTAATATTTAGAAGTTAAGTTAAGATTTTTTGTGAATTTCATAGATCGAAAAATGGCTCCACGACAAAAGAGAAGAATGGATTAAGACGAAACTCGATTTGTAAATGTAAGGGCACAGTCAAGATATTTTCACAACATTCAAGCCAGAAAATGTATTCAAGATCGAGTTTTCAAAAATCTTGGAGGAGAAGTAGAACGAATAATAAAAGAAAGAGGATGGGAAAACTTTTGTTACATAACCAACAGAGCTACTGTGGAAGTGGTAAAAGAATTCTATGTCAATCTGACTGTGATCGAAGATGCACCAATCAAGGTGAGAGGATTTTTGGTGGATTTCAGTGCTGCAAGGATTAATTCTTTTTATGAAGTACGTGACTTATACACCAGTGAGTACGATACCTTTGGAACTATGGAAGGACCACTGGAAGAAGTGATCAACTTTCTCACTGACGGGAAAGGAGTTTGGAAGATTAAGCAGCGTGAAAGGATAAACTTTCCTCTCTCAATGTTGAATGCATTATCTAAAGTTTGGCATTATTTTATTTGTTCTACCTTGTTACCCACTTATCACCATAGTGAGGTAACAAGAGATAGAGCAGTTCTGAATTTATGTATTCAGAACCAAAGAAGTATTAATGTGGGAAGTATAATTTACAAGAATATATTAGCCACTGCAAGAAGTGAGAGTGGAGGAGGACTAGGACACCCTGTTTTTGTACTCTGCCAATTATCTGGAGTTGAAACAAGAGATGATGAGGAATGGGTGGAGCCAATGAAACCCATTACTCCGGCTAATATAAAAAAATATGAATCCCACGATGGATGGAGATCTAGGACTAGGAGCTATGTACCTTCTTCGAGTAGAGATATTCCCTCTACCATTATGACCCTCTTCCCTATAGTACTCCTACCCTTCATGATTTGATGAATGAGATGACTCTACAGCGGAAAAGTTTTGAGAAAATAGAAGAAACATTGGAACACATTGATCAGAGAATTGGAGGATTAGAGAGAAGACATGATTATGACAGTGAGTATCTCCAAAGACATTCAGAGTATGAGATAGCTTACTACGATGCTGAAAATCGTTATAGGATAGGAGAGCTCAATGTTGTATTTCCTGAGTGCCCCCGATATACTCATTACCAGCCTAATCCACCCACTGATCAAAGAAACAACGATATAGTTTGGGATTTTGATACAGAAGATTAGATTATATGTTTATTTGTTTAGTTATTTGACTTTGATGTTATGATTGATTGTATGTTTCTCTTAAAACTTTAGTATTAATGTTTAGTTTATGAACTTGATTATGATGTGGTGTAGATCTTTTTAAACATTGTTGTTAAAGTTATATAATTTTTAAATTTTTAATGTTTTCAGGTTGCTATTGTAATCTTGGATTGAAATTAGTAAATGTATGTGGATGTAGTGTAATATGTTAGTATAAATGTGGTAGTATTGTGTTAAACTTCTTTACCCAGCACTTTCTTTAATATTATGTATGTAGAAAATTATTAACAGTACAGGTAATTAAGTAATGAAAAGAACATGCAGAACTTCAAAAAGAAGAAATACCTAAAGCACGAAGGTATGATTTAAAATTATAGTTTATTTCCTTTTCACCCTATATAAATAGATAAAAAAATTTAAGTTTGGGGGAGGGAAAAACACAAATTTAATTATTAAATTGTTCTCAACTTATATTTTCAAAAGTTATTATAAAATGATTTTTTGGGATAATTTTAATTCAGTAAACTAGAATTAATTTATTTAATTATTATAGAAAGTTAAGAGAAATATTTTTAATGATTAACTAATTTTTTAGATTAAGGATATTTAGTATAAGAGAATAAGAATATAGTTAACCATTTATAGTAAAGAAAACTATATTTTTAAATATAAAATTCTTAGGTATTTAGTTGAGAAAGAAAAGATTGAAACTCAATGAAGTAAAAACTTTGAAATACATATAAGAGAAGTAAATGTTTCCAGTTTCAAATTTAGGAAGAGGAAAATGAAGTTATAAATTATTAACAGGCTAACAAAAAATAGTGATCCTCACTTAAAAAAGTAAAGAAAAAGGGATTGAAAATCAATCCAGAAAAAAAAGAAAAGAAAAAAATATATATAAAGTGAGGAGAAGCTTGAGGAGATGCCTTATCAAAAATTGGCTTCATTTGAATTAACCTAAAGGGTAAACTTCAATTACATTTCTGAACTTATATATATGGATTATTATTTTACTAAGTAGTGCTTTCATGAAATTCCTATCATCTAAATATCTTAAGTAATTTAATATTCAAAAGTATAGTCATTCTTGAAATAAATAGAAGACTAGAAATCTTAAACTTGGGAACTAAATAGCCTTATATCTATAGAATTGGTTTAATTATTTTAAAATATTTTTAGAAAACTTTACTATAATACTTGTTTAAGTCTAATTCATAGTAATTCTGAATTAAAACTTTACTACAAATAATCATTTACTTTTATGTAGTATCTAAATTACTTGAGGACAAGTAATGGTTAAGTTGTGGGGAATTTGATCACTAGAAAATATATTAAGAATTTCATACCAATTTTATATGAAACTGCACATTAAAGAAATGTATTTTCTTTGTTTTATTGCATGAATGAAGATTTATAAGTACTGAAAGCAAAAAGCACAAAATAAGCGGATTTAGAGCAAAAAGGACTCAATTTGATGAAAATTGAACTATCCTGCCGACGGCGAGGAAAAGGCCACCGACGGCGAGTTTTTCCCGAAAGTTTTGAATATATTATAAGGAACTCGCCGACGGCAAGATCGAAGCCGCTGACATCAAGATCAACGCGGTTAGCCCATCTTCTAGAATATATTATTTAGTCAGTTGTGTGTCATTTGAGTGTTAATTAAGTGTCAATTCTAAAGTCTTTTAGTTTCTATATAGAGTGTTTAAGTGTGTTGTACGTCTTGGAGAGTTTAATTAAGTGTGCTGTATTGGAAGGAAGAGTCAAAGGAACTTTAAGGAGTCTGCTTGGGGAGAAGAAGTGAGATAAGTATATTTGTTATTGTTTGTTAACTTTAATGAAATCCATGCTTCGTGTTATTTTTCCCATGCTTTCTGAGTAGTTTCCTTAGTCTTTTTCCTTGTTGTTGAGATTATGTAAAGTGATGAATAAAAGTAACTGTGCCTAAAATTATTAAATATTGTGATAATCTTTTACTTAAAACTTAATTTACTTTCAATCTGGCCAATTAATTTGTAAACATATGTTGAATTATCAACTATAGTAAAGATTACATCCAAGATTCAGGGAATTCAAAAGCCTTGGAAGGAAGGTGCAAATAAATAGGGAAATATTAACTATCGGGCATAGAATTGGACATTTTAGTGTGACAGACTAAAATATTCAATTCGGTCCTATTGTTTAAGAGTTGAAGTGTAGATGTTAACCCTGAGGCGAGGGAAACGTGGGAGCTCTGAAGTGGCAGCAGGTATCCTCCCAACCTAGCCGTAGATTCAGTAATCAAACATAGGACTAGTCAATGTTCTTTGCACCTGGACCAAAGGTTAATGAATAGGAATGCTCCTATTTGGCACACTACAAACTCTAAACTACTTAAATTCATCATTCACTTAATTCTCTCAACAAGGAAAAAGATGTTTTTCTAAATTAGAATCTTATATTTAAACCTTTTTTAGCAATAGTTTTAGTTTAAGTGTTCTTAATTTTCGTATACTAATTTAGTAAGTAAGTCTACTTTAAATTATCTTTGAAATTCTCTAACTTCCATATGGGATCGATATCTAGGACTCCATTAGAGCCCTACATTACTTGATAATGATATGTATACTTGCGTAGTATCCATAATATAAATCATAAATTCCATAACAGAATCATCAGTATATATATATTCAGTGCGGGATCAAGTTTTTGGTGTCATTTTTCATATCATAGTTGTAAGTATAAATATCAAAAAGTGGATCAGTAGTCCATATAATTGAGTGCAAATAAATAAGGAGATATACTTTAATGGGTGTAAAATTAGAGGACTTTAGAGTGAGGCTAAAGCCCCCAATTTGGTTTGATGTTTTAAGTTTTGATACGAGAAGTTAGCCCCCAGGTGGAAGGAGTAGAGGGAGCTCTAGAGTGAGAGATAGTATCTTCCCAGCCTAACCTATCTTAAGATTTCAAAGCATCAGATTAAACTATGTTCTTTATAGAACTAAGTAAGGGTAAAGAATATAATTGCTTCTATTTGTCACAATCTCTCTCACTACTTGTTTTACTTCTACACATGTCACTAATTTCATTACATGAGGAAGAGTACATTTAATATATATATATATATATATATATATATATATATATATATATATATATATAACTCACTCTCTGATTTTCACTAAGTATTTTAGTTTAGAAGTAGTATTGTAGTAAAACTTGTAGGATTTAATTAAAACCAAACATTTATCGACCTTCCAAGCTAAGGCGTGTTATTGTAGACTAGAACTTATCTTGAAAGCCGCAGTGATTTACCGCAATCTCCGTGGGATCAATATTCGGGGCTTAATCAGAAAGCTCTATATTATTTGATAATGATATGTATACTTGCGTAAAATTCCTACTATTTAAAGTTATAATTGAAATCTTACTTTTCTTTTGAGTCAAGTTTTTGACACCATTGTAAATGAAGAAATTTAAATAAGAAAATTAAAGGATCAAACTCTTGTATATTGTAGTCAGGTATCATGTGTCATGAGGAAGGTGATTCCTTAACTTCTTAGTATGGCTAGACTTATATATTCTCTTCTAGTAGTTGGATTGATAATTCTACTTTGACTCGGGTCTTACTCGAACTTGAGTTTTGTATGAGACATCATGAATTTGATCAGTGACAGTTCCATCTCAATTTTGATACTTCTTTTCTCTGATTTTATTTTCATTTGATAGGATTCATGAACATATTTGATGAGTAACATGTGGATGATCTTACACTACGATTTATAACTGTTAGATGTGCATACTTAGTGGGATAAGTTGATGCCTGAGGTTGGTGATCGTGACCCAACTTATGAGGGATAATCTTATCATTGGGATTATAATCTAGAAATCATTTAAAATGTATATAATTTATTAGTGTAGTGATTATGTTAGAAATTGGAAATAAGTCAGTGAGATTTGATGAGTTAAAGGAAGAATTGACCTCATTTATTATGAGTGTTTGTGTTTGTGTTACAATCTTATATAAGACTTGAAGAACATTTTTATATTCCTATGCTGATACCTGCTATGCTAGTTAGACTTTTGTTTAGTCAATTTCATTCTGACATGTATTAGTTTAGATTTACATTCTGCTGCATATTGTTCTGTCCTGATGAATACTTGTAGATGTTTTTGATAGAAATTTGTGCTAGATAGAGCTTCTGAACTATTTTTCTTCCTACTTATATTATCTGTAATGAATGTTATATATGTTAAAAATCAAGTTTGGGGGTAGGAAGAAAAATATATTTTAAAGTAAGTATGTTTCCATTTAGTTTAATATTATTGCAAGCATGATTTAGGCTTGCTTTACTTTCTCCTACAGTCATTCTATCCTGATTATGCATGTATATGAATTTAATAAAATGTTGTAGTAGCTAGTAATTTCAATTTTTTTCTTTCTGCTACATTTTATTGTATTAATTGCAAAATATCTTAAAACTCAAGTTTGGGGGTAAGAAAAATTTTTAAAACGTAACTTTATTTGTCCTCGATAGCCTGTATTTAGATTGATATCACTTTTAAAATGACTTGTGACATGTGGTGTTACCTTTAAGTTAGTATAATTTTGATTTTAGGAATGTTAGAAAAATAACTTAGTTGAAATCCTATGTGATGAAACTATTCTAGAGTTAAGATATAAAATGATTTTTCTATTTATGGTAAAAAGGAGTTAAATATTTGAAAAGCTAAGATTTTTAGATTTATACTTAATGAGAATTAAGCCTTTATTGAAACCTTTTTCAAATTTATACTTACACTTTAAAAAGTGGGTGAATGAGTTTTGAACTTTAGAAAGGGGATAGTGAAATTCAAAATTATTAAAGACCTATCCAGATATAGTAATCCTCACATAAAAAATAAAAAAAAGGGAATTGAAAATGGTCCTGGAAGAAAGAAAATAAAAAAAAGAAAAAATAAAAGTGAAAAGAAAATATGTGAGGAGAAGCCTAATCTAAAATTGGTTTCACTTGAATCATTTTAAATGAAAAGACTAAAAAATAATCTTAAGCTTATTCTTATTTCAAAAGATATTAGTTAAATGGGTATAGATAAGGTGCTTCAATTCTATTTTTATACTTTCTATGAATCTTTAGTTTGACAAGTTTCAATAACTTTTGAAGTAAATAGAAAATCGGGATTTCTAAGTTGAATATGAGATATTCATACACTTTAGTCATAGATTGATTAGCTTAAATTTCTCTTATGTTACATTATAATATTTCTGAGATGAAATTATAGGAAACTTTATTCAAAACCACCACCACAAGTTAACATATTTTATTTTTAAAGTTATAGTATTACTTGAGGACAAGTAATAGTTAAGTTTGGGGGAAAAATTGCTTGATTATATATATATATATTATATATCTTATGTTACACACACACACACACACACACACACACACACACACACACACATATATATATATCTTATGAATAATTTTAATGTTTTTTATTTTGGTACAATAAATGGACTCTTGGATTGGAGCAAATACGAGCAAGAAAGCAAATTTTAGCCTGACGCATTTCGATGAGTCTTTTTATTCTTAATCTTTTTTACTCTTCTTGCATATTTTTGAATGAGATTACACTTTAAAGGAAGGTTTTTTTTCATGCTTATTTTGTAGGGCTATCTGTTAAGAATGCAACGCAACTGAAACAGGACGAAAAAGAGCTAAAATGGAGCCAAACGGAGCAAAATGGTGGAGCTGCGTAGAATGGGTGCCAACAGAGTCAAAAACCCAAAAACCATGAAATTATGGCGCCGATGGCACCCAAAATGACGTGGATGGTACCAGAGATGGTTATTAGCCATATATATTGAATATGGATGCTTTTTGGAAGGTTTCTTGAAGCACCTCTTGGGAAATTCATCTATGCACTATTTTAAAGTGAATTTAAAGCCAAATAAAGGTGATGAATGTTAAGAAAAACAAAGCGAATGCTTAAAGATATTAGAATAGGAGTAGAAATATAGATTTCTACCTTTCAGGAGAGATTGGAGAGATGATTTTCAGCGAATTTGTAAGGGTTTGTATTAGCATTACATGGATAAGCGAGAGACTTTGTGGGATTTATTTTCATTTGTCTTTCAAAGGGAAAAAGCTAAGTATTGTGTTCTTCATTATCTGATTTTGTAAACACTTATGTAGTGGATTTATTTTGATCAAATGAATTTTTCTGTTGTGTTTCTTCGTGCTTTGTGATGTCTTACTTTTACTCTTTCTTCTTATTTGGAAATAGTGGCATGAGAAGATTATGTCGTTATTTTCCTTTTACTTTTCTTTTGTAATGAGTAGGATTCATGTTTAGGATATTGAGATGCATGCTAGAAGAAGTTTTAATTATAAATGTGATGGTTTTTACTTACACTTTATTTACATTATAATAAGAGCTCGTTGTAGTGTTAAAATTCGTTGTAATTGCTCTATGATCCAAGAGGGCGGTGTAATTCTCAATAAAGTGGAACAACATTCAAATTCCATGGATGGTGAAGTTCAAGGGGGTTGAGTGCAAATAAATAAGGAAATATACTTTGATGGGCATATAATTGGAGATTTTTAGGTGAGAGACTAAAATTCCCAATTCAGCCCTAGTGTTTGGAAACTAAAGCGAGAGTTAGACTTCAAAGGAAGGGAAGTGGGAGCTCTAGAGTGAGAGCCAGTATCCTCCTAGCTTAACCATGGATTTAAGGACTAAACCTAGGATTGACCAATGTTCTTTATGCACTCGGAAAAGAGTAAAGAATAGGATTGCTCCTATTTGGCACATACAATATTTAATGTATCACATTCATAAACTTTATCCAATTCACTACATATGAATAGTAGATTTTACTATCTCAAAATTCTCCGAACAAATTTATCCAGAAAGAATTATCTTTAGAATTAATATTTTCATTTAGGAGTAGTTATTAGTTGTTTTAATCTTAAGACATACCTTTAGGAGTATTTGTTAGAAAAACCACTTAAATCGACCTTCCAAACTAAGGACTGATAGTAGTAGACTAGAATTTGACTAAGGACCTCGTACCTCGCTTCCCTGTGAGATCGATAAACGGGACTCCATTAAAGCCCTGTACAACTTGATACGATACGCATACTTGTGTAGAACCTCTAGTTTATGCACATACATACATACATAAAAACACGCAGAAAAATAGCACACGCTGAAGGTGCATCAAGCTACCAAATAATTCATTAAAAATATTTACATAATTGGAAACCCTTTTCGTTAAACGGTTCACTGGAGCTTAGCACCACATCACCATTGGTGATCTTATGGTAGAGAAACAGAAACCGGATGAAACTTTGGTGGATTATATTCTGCAATGGAGAATATTAAGTATGTGATGTGAACCACAACTCCAATAACAACATGCTGTCGAGATTCTGCTAAACAGTATACACGGGCCAATAACTTTCTTTTTCAAAGGATTTACAATCAAGATAGTTTAAAAGATACATAACAAAGAGAGAAATCTTCAAGAGGAAGCCAAGAAGCTTGGTTTAATTGAGAAATTAGAAAAATAGAGACAGGTGAAGCCTTTAAGAAGAATTCTGGATAGTAGCGATGGTTCACAAGGGCAAACAGCTTTTGCATATACAAACCAAATAGCCTTAACAGACCTACCAATGTCCTCAAGAGAATGATCAGTAATTGTTTCAGCAGTGGTCTTATCAAATGGATGGAAGGAACTCGAGCATAAAATATGCCTTTTCCAAGATGAGGCAGTAGAACAAATGTTCTAGAGACTGAAAAGAAACATGAGCTCAAGCACCTGAATCAAAGAAACCAGACAAAATAGACAAAAAAGATCACCCGAGATACTACCCATACCACAGGTAGACTGGGCACACCATAAATGATTGTTTCAATTTCAAAGACTGGCTTGAGGAGAACTTCAAGAGTAGGAGTAAAACGATCCCAAAAAAATATTTGAGAGAACCTAAAAGAGGTTTTATCAATATGATTTTGGTCGACCCATTATTTTACTTAACGCTTACGCAACTGATACCAGATGGAACATAGTTTGGGTGAAGTCTTCAATGAGAAATATTAAGCCAGATCCAAACTGTTTTGGTGCAGGCTAGAACACAGAATTTAAGACCTCTCCCCTATTGGGGGATAGCAAGTTTCATCTCTTATTTACAGTTATTATTAAAAAAAATATATTAGTGGAACTACTGTTACTTTGTCCTAACCCTCCCTACAACAATAAAATAAGGAAAAGATAGAACTTGTTGTTGTTTGTAATTCTTAAATGATTGGAAAGCTCACTTGAAATGAAGAAAATATATTTTTTTGCCTAAATTCGGCAGATAACTTCACATTAGAAAAAAAAATTAGGAAATTTACTCGAACATTCAAAGCTCTGCAGAAAGACAATCAAGAAATGACAAAATCCAAGACAAAAAATTTTAGTATTTTGATAAAATTATGATTCTAGGGTAAAATGAAATTAATGCCCTAATAAGTGGGTCCAACACTTTAAGAAATTTGAACTAGGTCCTAAGTAAATTTTAAAATAAGATAGTGAGATTAAAATATAAGTAATTGACTCAGGATATCGCGAGCCTTTTAATATTCTGCTAAATGATTGGGTCCTGACATTTGAATGAGCTATAATATCTCATAATTCATCTTAAGAAATATTTGAGGATTATTAATCAGGGGAGTTTGAACATTCAAAATCCTCAAAAGAAATGTGCTCCACCAGATTTAGTAATTCTAAAAAAAATGGATCAATGAAGGATAATAAAAAAATAATGTGAAAGTCTTCCTGAGAAGAAGCTTGAGGTGAGCATAAAATCAATTATTGGTGTTTGAATTCAAACATTGAAAATTCTTAAATTATGCTCTACCACATATAATAATTCTCAGCAAAAAGGGAGAAAAGATAAAGATAAAAAAATTGTGTGAAAAGCTTGATAAAAAAATCAAAATAAAAGAAAAGGCTCCCTAAGAAAAAGCTTGATGTGAGCATATAATAAAAAATTAGTGTCTGAATTCTCCCATAATTAATAAAACTTAAAAAGTGCTCTTAAGAAAATGCTTCTGATATTCTATTCAGGAAAGAGTTAAAATTAACACGCTACCCGTAGCATCACTTTACCATTTTTAGACCAGACAGCTGATAGACACAGACATAAGTATTTTTGTTTTCTGCATGGATACACAAAGTTATCATCACACAAATTATTTCAGAGGATCAAGAGAAAACTACATTTACTAGTCCTTATGTAATTTTCGCTTTTCGAAGAATGCCTTTTGGATTATGTAATGCACCAAAGAATATTCCAGTAGATGTATGATGTCTATATTTAGTAAGTTAATCGACAATGGAATAAGTATTTTATACGATTTCTCCGTATTTGGAACATCATTTGACACATGCTTAACTCATCTTGAAAAAGTATTAGAAGTATGTGAGAAACAAATTTAGTTCTAAATTGGGAGAAATGTCAATTTACGGTTGCGGGCGGTATTGTATTAGTGGGTACAAATTTGAAAAGGCATGGAAGTGGTCCCCGTAAAAATTCAAGTTATACCAAAATTACCACCTCCAACTACGGTAAAAGGGGTAAGAAGTTTTCTTGGACATGCTGGATTCTACGTATTAATTATAAAGATTTTTCAAAAATTACTAAACCTCTATGCCAACTTTTCGAAATGACAAAAAATTTGAATTTAGAATCGAATGCCCGAATGCTTTCAACTCTTAAAAGAAAAAATTAATTACAAGACCTATAATAGTTTCACCTAACTCGGAGAAACCATTTGAGCTTATGTGTGATGCTAGTGATTATGTCAGAGATACTGGGCAAAGATATGAAAAGATTTTTAAAGTTATATACTATGCTAAGAACTCTAAATGATGTCAACAAATAAATTATACAAGCATAAAGAGAATTATTAGCGGTAAAGATATGGTTTTAATAAGTTTAGACTTTATCTGATTGGAACAAATGTATCGTACATACCGATCATTCGTGCTATCAAATATTTAATGCAAAAGAAAGATTCCAAACCAAGATTAATTAGATGGATGCCATTAATGCAAGAATTCAATTTTGAGATCGTTAATAAGAAAGGAACTGATAATCAAATTGCGGATCATTTATCAAGATTAGAAAATCATGAATTATCTGATATTGAAAATGAAATTATACAGCTTTTCCGATGGAACAACTATATAATATCAATGAATGGAAAATACCATGGTATGCCGATATAGTAAACTATATAGTTAGTAATATTTTACCACCTATGCTAACTTTGCAACAACAGAAAAAAAATTCATCCATGATACGACCTATTTTTGGGATGAACCATATTTATATAAGCAATGTAAGGATTTAATTATTAAGATGTGTACCTTATGAAGAAATCAACCAATTATTAAAAAAATGTCATGATTCCGATTTTGGAGGACATTTCGGACCGATAAAATCGCTTATAAGATTCTAAGCAACTGGATTTTACTGGCCTACTTCCATTTAGAGATGTATAACGTATATATTAAAATTTGCGATAAATGTCAAAGAGTAGGAAATATATCTAGAAGAAACGAAATGCCTCTAAATTTTATATTAGAAGTTGAAATTTTTTATGTTTCAGATTAGATTTTATGGGACCTTTTATTCTTCGTTTCGGAAACTCATATATATTAGTAGTCGTCGATTATGTTTCCAAATGGATCGAGGCACAAGCTTTTACTCTGTGTGTGTGTTGACTCTATTTTTACGAGGTCTTCCTTTTCTTCTTTTTAGTGCTTTCAGATCTAGCCTTAGGCCTTTCCTTCGACTATCTTACCAGAATCGGGACCCGCCTTTTAGAAATTCAAAACCACTTCTAAATCCCCGCAAACTCCACAAACTTGACCATGCACCCCTAATCACCTGCAGGGTTGAAATCAACATGGAAGCTTAAAGGATGAGTTCCATGTGACCTTTTGCCTGACCGCCCCGCGGCCTCATTCCCTCGATGAAGGCCGACATACACTACACCCGCACACTACATTTCCACACACTTCCTAAAACCACACCCATACCCAACTTAACCTCCTGACCTGTAGGTGATTCACATGATGGTCCTTAACCCCCAAGCCCCTACAAGAGGGTTGGGAACAACATAAATAATGCCTCAAATGAGTCCTTTCATGGCTCATATTAGCTTGAAATCGGCTTCATGGCTCAACCAAAATGATTTCACCCCACCCAAATTCACCCAATCTTCAATTTCCCCAAATTTTCAATTTTCGAATTTCCTCGACCCTACACCTACTAAACCTACCCAAAACCCTCAATTACCCAAATTTTTGCAAAATCTCCAAATTACCTAAAATTTTCCAAAATCAATCCCAAACACCTCCACATCACTCAAATTGATCATCCATACCCAAAAATACCAAAAATCTCCAAGAAAACCCCCAATACCCTCCAAATACCCAAAATACCCCTTTCGCCTAAAAATCCAAAAATTCAGAAAATTCCCAGAAAATTCCAGAAAAATCCCAAATATCATTCCCAATTTCATTTTGTCCAATTACACCATGGGCCAATTTTGTCAATTTACCCTACTTTTGTCAAAACCCCCAAATCGACCCATTTTAACCCAAAGTGGACCCAATGTCAAACCAAACATACCCAATTGACCCCACCTTTGGTCCAACTAACTTAAACTTCATAATCTAACATTCCCAATACCAA
This sequence comes from Papilionanthe hookeriana x Papilionanthe teres, assembly GCA_022702705.1. Classification (NCBI taxonomy): domain Eukaryota; kingdom Viridiplantae; phylum Streptophyta; class Magnoliopsida; order Asparagales; family Orchidaceae; genus Papilionanthe; species Papilionanthe hookeriana x Papilionanthe teres. Next base: position 22,232,720 of record CM040427.1, read on the forward strand.
TTTAGACCAAATCCAAGTCCAATTTGATCGACATTTGGATCCAATTTCACTGGCTTAAAGCCCAAATTTGGACCCATGACCCAAACTTAGCCCAAACTAACCCAATTCAACTCAATTAACCCCAAATCTTTCTAAACCTTCCTTAAACATCCTCATAAACAAAACACTAACATGATTTGCCCAAGATTTCGACCCAAACCCCACTCAAATTCAATCCAAAATCAAAAAGCCCAATTTCGACCTAAACCCAAATCTAACCCAAATAAAGCCCAAACCTCAAAATTAAAACCCAACAAAAGCCAAAACCTCTTTGAAACACTCCCATAAACATTTCTTAATATTTATTTTACATCAATTTCAACCCTAGCCCAATATTGGCCTGGGGTTAGCCCAATTCGACCTACATTGGCCCATTCACCAAAAGAATTCAAATCCAACCCAATTCAAGTCCAAACTACCCAAATTTTGCTTTCAAGTCACTCATGACACATCCATGAGCTAAACCCAATAATTATTTACCTAACCTCTTTACAAAATTTCATCCCAAAATCCATTTTAAAATTCAAGAGCCCACTTTCCTAATCCATCTTAAAAGCCCATCTAAAACCCTTTCAAAAAGCCTCAAAATTCTTCCAAGGCCTATACGACATTTCCCCTTCATCATACTTTCAATTAAAATCATCCCTAAGTCCTAAATTCATCATCAAATAATTCCAAATCAAGCCTCATGCCAAATCACCCCTAAATACCAAAATTTTCCTTAAATCCATTTCCATGAAATCGACTTTACTTTTCCCAAGCCAAATGCAGCCATGGAGCCATGCATAAGCCATATGCAGCTTCTAAGAGAGCCTCTTTACATGTCACCATGCCATTTTGGGCAAAAGGAGGAGGCTCTTTCCTTAACTCCTAAAGGTGGTTAACCACTTACATGATTCCACTAAACCATGCTTAAGCCTAATTGTGCCTGATCGTGACTCGACCCCACTAATCAAGCCGATCCAAATCACTTTCTCCTCAACCTAAACCAGGCCTCGGGGTGGTGCACCTAGCCCAAATGGGTGGGTCAATTCCATTTAGGTCCAAATCTAGCCATGCCCCATTCCACTTTGGATCAAAGCCTTTACACATGTCCATGGCCAATCGATTGCACAAACCTCCAAACCCCGACTCACTCCGATTCCGAGGGTGACCCATGCCCGGCCGCCGGCCACCAGGCCGCCGGAAAACACCATGGCCGAGAGCTCACATGTGAGCCAACATTGAAACTCACTCGCCGAGCCGCCCCATCCCTTGGTCACCATCGCCGATCTTCTCCTCACTCGTAGCACTCGATCCCAAGCCCTAATCCCCCCGGGAGGCCTTCCACCCTCTCCCTATTTAAACCCCTCACCCTCTCGGCCAAAGGGGAGCCAAGCACAAACCTTGCCGAAACTCGCCAAAATTGTTCCAAACCCTTCACCATCCCCGAGAGCAACGCTGATCCCTGAAGCACACTCTGGGTTCTAATCCCCACCAACATCGCAGCCCAATTTCAACCGAAATTCCACCCAAAACTGTGACACTGCCACAGCCGAGCCAATCCGTCCGACTGGTCCTACACCTTCACCGGACCAAGAAGAGAAGTTTCCACCGAAAGCCCCATCTCCAAAGCCACCCGCCTGCTCCGGCCCCTCCAAGCGAGATCGGCCGTGGTCACTTTCATAGCTGTGTGCACTCACTGCACTGTGAGACTTCATCCGAGCTTCACGGAACTCCAATCGAAGGTGCAACAACTCTCGCATTGAAGCCACACTTCTCCGAGCTAAGGTATGAGTTAACTATTCATCCCGAGCTTCGGAGATTCTCCATTTCAAATGCCTTAGTTTCAATGCATGTTAACCGTATAGATGTGTTCGGCTTCTTCACCAGTCCAGATAAGAGTATAAGAACATGAAAATCCATCGAGAATCGAGAGCGAGACCTTGTGTGGATTTAGTGTGGACGCGCTCTCGGTGAGAACACTTCGGGGACGATGAACGGATGCCGTCCATTCGATACACGCGCGCACGGCGGCCGGGGGATTGCGCTTCGACCGGAGACGGTACGAGAACCGCGTCCGGCCGGGGCCGACTCAAAGCGGCGGCGTCGAATGGGAGCGCGACGCGTGTGCGTTCGGAGTCGCCGAGGCCGGGCGCGGCGCCGCGTGGATAACAGAAAATGGGGGACATTTTTCATTTATTTAATTCCCTAAACTTCAAAAATTCATATCCTCGTGTAGAAAAATCACAAAAATAAATAAAAATACCTCTTCGTCGCTGAATGTGAGTGGGAGAATAATGTGGAAAAGAAATCATTTAATTTAATTAAGTATTTATTTTTTATGATTTATTACTCTCTGTATACATTTAATTCTCCATGCATACAATTCACTATGGTACGAGACCATAAAAAGTTAAGCTCGAACTTCGGGAACATTCCCCGAATTTTCCAAGGTCGTAGGCCATCTCTCAAAAGTTATTTATTTTTCAAATGCATGTTGTCAAGTTGGTATTTTAATTCCAAAATTAGCATGTTGTGAAATAAATTCTAGAAATATTTGGTGATGTTCCTATACCTGTAGAACTCAGAAAATAGCATTCGAGTTAATTCACTCGCATTAACTCCACCGCTTAAACACCTAAAATAGGTCTTTAATTAATTAGAGTTAACCAGGCATCAAATTGACTTGAAAATCAATTCTCCACTGACCTTTAGGATCGAGGAATCCACCATGTACTCAAGTCAATCGGACTCGGTTAGCCCTACTCAATCGTCGTATTTTCACTTAGCCATTTTAAACTTTTTTTAAAATTCATAACTTTTAAAATATTTTTTTAAAATTCAATGGTCATTTTGGAGCTCGATATCAGTGGGAACCTACAAAATTAAAATTTCAATTTTCTAAAAAAGTTGATTTTTAATAATATTTTAATATTTTTAATAATTAAAAAATAATAAAATCACAAAAATAATAAAATTCACTAAAATTACATTTTGAATTTTAATCACTTAGGAACAAATCCTACATTTTTCCTAAGTCTATTTAGTGAGATATTAAATTTTAAAGTTCTCAGTAATTTTAAATTAAAAAATGTATTTTCTAAAGATTTTCACTAAAATAATTATTATAAATCATGTAAAAATCAGAAAATCAAAAATTTGTCAAGTTTCCTATACGAGAGATTTTTGAAAAATATAAAATCCATTTTTTCAACATTTATCTTATTTTTAAATTAATTAACACTCCAAAACTCAAAATAATTATAATAAAAATAATATAATTCAAAAAATCACCAAAATCGTCCAAGTGCTTCTCTCGGGTCATTGTGAATGTCCCCTAATTTTCTGCGATTTAAACTTTTCCCTTTGGTCATGTTATCAAATTTTCCTTGAAAATCTCTATTTTCCACCAAAAATAATTATATAAATAAATTAAATACAAAAATCATATTTTCTCCTCTCATGCCTTATCGACATATTGAGCAAAGTCACATAAAAATTTCAAGTTCATTCGAGTTCAATTTAGCCGAGTTACGAAATTATTAAGCTTAAAGGGTAAAATGGTAATTAAAATCTTTAATCCTTAATTAAAACTTTAGGTTTAATAAAAAATCAACAAGTAAAATATTTGATCCTAATCCTAATTGGATGATTGAAATTTAAATAATTAAAGGGTAGAAACCCATTAAATAATTTTAAAATCTATTAAACTTTAATTAAATAATAGATTAAACAAAGAATAATAAAATTGGAATTATTAAAATAAGGGATCTTTATTAGGAAGAGATTTATTCTTTAATTTAAAAATCCCTAAATTAATTATATCAACTAATACTCAATTTTTTAATTAAAATGATAACTCAAATTTAAAATATTAAAAGACTTAATTTCAATTAAAATTAAAAATAAAGTAAATTAAAGATAAATTAAATTAAGATTAAATTTAAAAATTAAATTAAATTAAATTAAATAATTAAATTAAATTAAATTAAACAATTAAATTAAATTAATTAAAATTAAATTAAATTAAATTAAACAATTAAATTAAATTAAATTAAATAATTAAATTAAATTAAATTAAATAATTAAATTAATTAAATTAAATAATTAAATTAATTAAATAAAATAATTAAATTAAATTAAATAATTAAATTAAATTAAATTAAATTAAATTAAATTAAATAATTAAATTAAATTAAATTAAATCAAATTAATTAAACATCAAATCAAATTAAATTAAATTAACTAAATATAAAACAACTCAACACTATTCCAAATTTAAACCCTTTAAATTAAATCAAATCACTTCGAATACTAATTTACCTCGAAAGCTTGATTATTATAACTCCTAAATAAAATATCAAGTGAAATGTTATCTCACCTCCATGATATTCAAATGTCCTAGTTCACTCGAGCAAGTTAACAAGACTTTGAAAACCCTGGACGATCGATTTATTTATATAATTAAATTCATTCGATCGAAACAATCCTAGAAATATTGAAGAAGATGTTTAAGATCCTTCTTAAGCACTTTCTCAATATGATAAAATGATATTTATAAGAACACCGACTCGATTATTCTTTCGATGAAGAAAATCGTCCTTAAACCAAAACACAAAGAACCTGGACAATATAGGAAACGACTAATGATAGATTAGGAATTTGGTAGAAAACCATAACCTTTCCCTTAGCTTTACCTAGGAACTTGCTTAAATATTCTAATCGTGTTTTAAGTGTGTACTGATGACGGGAAGACCTCCAGTACGCTTATTTTATTGCACTTACTTTCGTTAATTTACATTATTGAATACTTTATTTGCGTAACCGCGTTTATTTTTTCTTGCATGATAAAACAACTCGTTGCATTTAAAAAACTACACCTTTAGATAGCCCCCTAAAATCGAAACCAAAATTAAATTAAAAGTCATCACAAGATAAAATTCACCGCCACAACATTTCAAAATATAAAACAACTCAAAATTTAATCACAAACGAACACAAAACTACAATTGCAACTAAACTAAAACGCCCCGTTGGATGATCGAAATTTCTGATGATGTAACCTACGTGTTACAATTCGATTTTACCTGCCTAAATGAAAGTGTGGAACTCATTCAAATTGAGTTTAGCAAATTCATCCGACTAAGTGAATCCGATAAAATAATGATGCCGGAAGGATGGAACCGTGGGATCTTAACCGGTGTCGTTATAATCAACTTTAAGATTTGTTTTAAATAAAACATAAAAAACACTTGGAAATTAAGATTTTCTCTAAACCAAAACACTTTTCTCAACTCCTCATTTCACAATTTATGATTTCTAAAACTAAACCGCAACAACAAGGAGCTCGGAGCATGGTGGCAGCACGACCATCACACGCAAAACCTCGAGTCTACTCGCAAAACTTTCCTAGAATTAAAACAACCGAGCCATAAGACTTCGAGGTAGCTTCGCCATGCAACATAAATCCTCAACTCTTCGTTGTGCATTTGCATTGCAAATTAAGCCCTAACCGGTCTTAGATTCCGAGGTAGTCGTCCGATACGACAATAAACCCTCACATCTTCTAGGCTATTCGTTTGATTTTATCATACAAATATAAGCCCTAATTAATTGAAATTGCAAGATCAAAATATCAAATAAACATTGTGACTTTCCTAAATTCAAATGCTAAACGATAGGATAGTCGGGAAATTATCAAGTTCACTTCGAATCGTTGATTTCTCCTACCTTTCTTCCTTTGATCTACAAAACAAAATGTTCTAAAAATTTGATCCATTCCCTATTGAAACTTCAAAATTCAATTCCGAAACCTTAAACTTTGGGCCCCCGAGAGCGAATCAGCCGATTATTATCGAGAGTTTTCTTAGGTGATTCCCGTCACTTAAGATGTAATTAACTATGTGGGCTTGCCCTTTATGTGGAATTTTAAAGAACCTGTGTAATATAAACCCCGTTTAATGTTTTCATATTAAGCAAGTGGAAACTCATTTCTGCTTATAAAATTGGTTCACAGCATCAACTATGTCACTAATCTTCTAGTTTATTTAATCAAGCCCCACCATCAAGCAAAGGTGTCTATCCTTGTGGATAGGTACACACGGTTTGTGCGGTGTTTGTTTATATAAACTATTTTGGGATGTGAGATCGGTTTAATCTCATATCTTAAAACCTTCAAATTTAAAATTATCAAAATCAAATACTACTTTTCAAATTACTTATTTTAATTAAATTAAAAATTCGCCGACGTATCTTCGCGACTACTGGGAGAATTCCTCTCTCCATTATAATCAAATAATTCTGCTTTCAAAAATCGGTAGTATATCCATGTCCCTAATGGATCAAATTACTCTTCTTTCCGTTGGAATACTATGTTCATTTCATTCAACAAGTGATATCTAACATTCTCTCGGATTTAGGAGCCACCGTTTACACCCCTAAACGTAGAGGTTCCGAGATCCTTTACCTCATTTCCGAGGTGGGTGGACCCCCAATAGGTGTTAGTTTAGGAGTGATCCTTCGAGCCTGGGAAGTCTCGCTAAGACTTTCTTTTCCTTTCGAATCGGTTTCCTTACCTTCTCTACACCTTTGAACGTTCCGTTCTAAATAAACAAACCTCTAATAAATGACTTTTAACAAATAATTCCTTCTTATAAATACATGAACAAAGGAAATTGACTCTTTTCAATTTCTTTCGTCCCGAAGAAAAAGAAGCATAACTCGAGACCGACAACCGTAATCTGCCCCCAGAAATGGAAGTCTTTCAACCGATTTTCCTTCACCAATGATCGGGATCAATGGGTTTATAAGGATGAACTCGCCCAATAGGTCATCCGATTCTGACAGGGGTTTGAAAAACACGAACGTCAAGGTCACCGACGTTTCCTCTTTTGCAATCGACAAACAAGGCATCTCAAGCGAGGGAACCACTCGCTTTCGAGTTCAACCCAGTCGACCCAAGAGTTTCCTCCCCGCAAAGGGTCCCGACGAGGAGGAGTACCGTCGTCCGGCAGGACAGACCCTGCTCTCACTACCCCCACCGGTCTAGTCGTTTCGCACCTACCCCGACTTCTCAAATCAAAGGGGAAAGAAACTGCAACTGGCGGTAAACCCGTTACCGTGGAGGGTACGGATCTTCCCCGTAAGACCTTCTCGTCTTCGAAATCGGTCTAGTTCAAGATTCCGTCGCCGACAAAGACCCCAAAGAAGAAATAGAAATAGAAGGATCGCCAGTAGCCGTAGCCGCCGAGATCGTTTCCTGAGGAAATTCCGGGACCGCCGTAACATACACCGCCGCGAATATACACCATCGCCCGACTACATACCACTTTTGGGAGGAAGCAGGTTCCATCCCCTCTCCACGCAGGGGATGAAGAGAATGTTCGAAAGATTGTCGCCACATTACCACAGCCCCGCATACTACAACGATAACCGCAAGAAGAACTAGAACTACGCCGTTTGCTCGACGCAAACTTTGGTAGAAAAGCGCAAGGAAGGAACCGCCCCGTGCCTGGAATTTACGAAAGGATAGGACGGGTGCCGGCCCAAATCCCGTCTCGCGTCTCGAGTAGAACCCGCCGTCATGATAGAAAAGCCAAGCAAGAGAATGAAGGCTAGCCCGCCTGCCGTAGTATCGTGTTACAGACAGAGGATACCACCTTCCAAAGATTCGGGCCGAGGCGTAACATCCGGTCATAGACCTTCCGCGTTAAGGATGGTGTGGCGTCCCACTACGGGGCATTTCGAGATCGAAATGGGGCTGTACCCCGAGAGAGAAAGTCTCGCCGTGAGGCTTGAATCCGAAGAAAGTGCTACCGCGATGAAGGGACTCGTGAAAAAGGACCCGCAACCATCGCATGACAACCACAAAGATACACAAGCCCGCTAAGATGCCATGGGAAAAGCCGAGAACCGACATCCGACGGTCAAAAGAAAGAGAAGAAAGTTCGAGACAGAGATCGACTCATCGGAATTCATGGATGTCGAATATGCGTAAATCAACATGGTCGGAGACACGAGCTTCATCATCTTCTCAAGGTGCCTCCCGCAACCCGCAGAAGAGGAGCCGGAACCGATGAAGAGACGCTTCAGGAAAGGACGACACGATCGCTCAAATGGCGAAGAGGATGGAAGAGATGGCCATAGCTCTAGCCACTCTCCAAAGCTTCTGGCACAACCACATAGAGAGACACCCCGAAGTCAATTGGCACGTAGACGGAGGGAAGGAAATTACATCCGTCAATGGGATACCAATGAAAAGGATACAACACAAAGTATGATCCCCGAAAGGATATCAAGAACTTGGTAGAACAACAGGTGCGAGCTCGGCAGACACCGAAGAACGGACATCTATTCGGACGGGTAGACCTTACCCGGAAGAATTCGACGCCGTCCAATACCCAAAGGGCTTCGTACCACCTCTCGTTTAAGACCTTCGACGGAACCGGGAACCCCCGACAAGATGTTGCACACTTTCGTGCCAGTTGTTGCAATGCCGGCGGGAGCGATGCGCTACTCTTCCGACGCTATACCGTCGTGATCGCCTCGACCGGTATGCATCATCCAACGGATCCGTAAAGACATTCTCGAGCTAGAGAGCCTCTTCATTAAGCGATTCGTCGGTTTAAGACCACATCACTATGTGATTTAGGCAGAAACAAAGGTCGAATGAAACTTTGGTGGATTACATACTGGCGGGAGAAACTGCTACGTAAGGAACCACAACTCCGCAAGAACAACATGCAACAAGATTCGCTTTGCAAAGCATTCACGGCCCGATAGCACTTCTCCTCAAGGGATTCACTATTAAGACTTTTGAGAAGTTGTTAAGCAAGGCCGGAAGCTTGCAAGAAGAGGCGAAGCAATTAAGTTTTGCCGACAAGACTGGATGCGTGCCGAAGAAGACTTTCGAAAGAAACTGGGTCGTTGGCAAGCGCTGACAAAGGCAAACAACCGATGCAAATACCACCAGAACGGCCGCAAAGAACTACAACAAAATTACCAAAGAACTCCCTTCGGTCCAATGTGATTACTGTCTCCGCAGCATGAACAACCGTCTCGTCCGCAACGTACATTGAAGGAGCTTCGCAGAATATCCGTTCAAGAATGAAGGCATTCTCAAAGATGTTCCTGTGAATGCACGGAAAACCTGCATTTCAAATGCCAAGAGTCTAAAAGCACTGCAGGAAGTCAGCTCAAGAAAGGTGATCCCAACTTTTGCCCTACCATCTGGATGTCATAACAAGATAGAAGATCGCATTACCTTCAAAAGTTGGCTTCAACGACAACCTTCGGAAAGGAAATATAACAATCCCGAAGGAGTACATGAAGGAACCCCGTAAAGGAGGTTCCGTCAATGTTATCTCAATCCTGATCCCGCCATTCCGATGCATCCCTATGCAACCGACGATGGATGGACTACCGCCCGGACGCAGATCTTCGAAGAAGATTTTAGACAACATCCGAACCGCTTCTACATGGAAGCCCAATCTCGTAGTTCGAGACCCGAAGAGCCGGCACTATCACTTGCGATAGAAGAACCACCCTGTCAGAGACAATCGAAGAGAAGAAGAAAATTGACGAAGAAGAGGGGACCGAGATTCCTAAGGCTAGACTAGGGGCCGCTATAGATGTTGTTTCCTGATCTCGGGGAGAAATCCTCGAACCTCCTCGATTTCGTATGATTATCCGCTCACTTCGGTGGGATCATATAATGATAAGTGGGTGATGGCGTCAAGGCGTTTTGACCGGTTTCTAACGATTACGTAACTAGCGACAATCCGGCGTCGATTTCGATACCAACAACAATTCTCAAATCATACAAGATCTCGACGATCAAAATGACGAAGAAGGCATCCATCAAGGAGGCTACGAGAGTTCAACAAGCAACGGATCTATCCGTGAGTTTCGAGGAGCTCCAGTTACGATAGAAAGTTGGGGAGCTTCGCATTTGGAAGATAATCCAGAAGAGCTACCATTCCGATTCAGAGGAGACACCAACAAACTCAATACTAGATCTCGTAAGAAATTATAGAAGTCAACCTAAGAAGTGGAAAAGTTCTACCTCCGAGAATGGGTCCAAAAGACAAAGGAGTTGGTGGTTGTTCAAGAAGAACCAACCCCACAGAAGACATACCCATTCGAGAAGAAGCCGAGACGCAGAGAACAAAGTGGACTACAACGTGCTACCATCTTAGGAAACTACACGCCAAACCGAGCATCTACGATGCTCTCATCTTATCAAAGGAGACGATAGCTCCGATCAAGGCCTTACTGGACCCGGTAAATTTGCTTTTAACCAAATGGCCGGAGATTCCTCGGGATGAGGTTGCTAAAGGAACAAGCCGAGGTGTCACCTTCACAGATAATGACCTAATACTGGGACAAACCAGGACACAACCGACCGTCGTACATTTCTGGGCTTACACCGGGAAGTTTACGTCTCCGTAGTAATGGTGGATCCCAGAGCATCAATCAATATAATGAGCTCCTCGAACACTAAAGATACTTGGAAATCGATGTCATGAGTTCGGAGGCCGACAAAATGTTATTAAGAGGATTCAAACTTAAAGGAGAAAGAGCCTCGGTCAATAACGCTACCGATGAAGACCGGTGGATTTAGCAAAGACAACCGCAAAATTTCATATAATCGATTCAGAAACGTCGTTCAACGCTTTATCAAGCCGACTTACGGATACATGAAAACAGATGGTACCATCATCTCTACACCGTTGCATCAACATTTACAGGGAATGAAGGCATCAAAGTGACTTACAACCATTCTCCGTACATGAAATTGGAATCCATGAAGATGTTTGTCATGCACCGCCAAAGAAAACAATCTTTCCCGTAGATACCGTAACAATGAAGCAAAGAAAGTTCGTGACAACGAAGAACTCGAAGTTCTGGGGCCCATCACTACTCACCACTCCTTCCGACAGATAAGAAGAAGGTTTCTCCACAACTCGCATCCGAGTCGAGGCCGGGGACGAGGCCGTGGTAGACACTGGGGACAACTGGACAAGAAACCAACCATCAATGTTGATCGGGATGATGGGCCCGAAGAAGAAAGAACTTAAACAAGAAGTGCCGACAATAAGTCGAAGAAGCCGCAATTCAAGATCTCCTCGAAGGATGAAAAGAACGAAGAATACAAATCAATGTACGAGAAGATTAACCACTACGTACATACTATGACCCTAACTCCGATCCATTCTAATAAGATCGAGGGTATGGAGGTCAAAGAGTGTACGTAGTGACTCGTGCAAAGCCGATCAAATTCTACCGTGGTGCTTCTTCCTCCAGAATCGAAATAATGTACAATTCGAAGATGTCACTTCATCGAACATGGAATTACCTTTGAGGCACTCTCCCCGTGTTCAAAATTTAACGAACGCGGTTTCTTACCTCGACAATTTGCCAAAAGGCCAATCACAACATTTTGAAAAGTTATGGAATAACTCCGCCGTCCTCCCAATTCAAAGTACGGGACTCGGATTCGGCACAAGTAGGTCACTGACGATACCGAATTTTGCTTGGTTGTCACTTGCAAGTCCAATGAAAATCGCATGGAAACTACAAACATGAACTCGAAGATTTACAAATCGAGACGCTCCACCAGAATTCGAAGAAGAAATTAAATCCACAATAGATGAGTTAATGGAAGTTAATCTCAGTACTACCGAAGAGCCTAAACACCTACCTTGTTACTCCTTACTCAACAAAGAAGACTCCGGAGAAATAATCAAATCATAATGGAATTTAAAGATCGTTTTGCTTGGAGTACGATGAAATGCCGTGATTGGCCCCCGCAGGTCAGATTCATAAGCTAGGAGTGGATCCTACTTCGTTCCGTGTCAGACATGTCCCAAGAAAAAAAAAAAAAATGCGTCTGGAAATCGAACAACAAGTCATACCGGTTGGGAAACATTGGGACGCTAAATTTGTCCGTGAAGAACAATACCCGACCCGTCAGCCAACGTAGTGCCGCCGAAAGAAGAATGGCCGATCGTACCTTTGTGCGGACTTCGCAGATTTAAACAAGGCATGTCCAAAGATGAATTCTCTACCAATTCCAACTCGATGATCGATATTGCTTCGACACATGAAATATTCTCATTCATGGATGGATCTTCGTGGATACAACCGCATAAAACGTTCGTAAGATGAAAAGCTTACAAGATTCAACGCCGATCTAAGGTTTTGCGCACCTGCGGATGCCATTCGGATCGAAGAACGCAGGAGCAACCTACCAAAGAGCAATGACAAGAATTTTTGATGATCTCATCCACAATCAAGTCGAGTGCTACGTGGACGATGTCGTCATCAAAAGCAAAGTAAAGGAAAAACCACCCGTATGATTCGAGAATTGTTTTCGAACGATTAAGACAATTTAACTCTTAAGATGAATCCTTAAAATGCGCCTTCGTCACCTCCGAGTTCTTAAAGATCTCGTCCGACATCGCGGAATCGAAATCTAATCTTATAAAGACAGCTATCTTAGAAATGCCGCCTCCTAAAACCTTAAAACAACTACGATCTTCAAGTGAAGTCGGCATATCTTCGACGCTTTATCTCAAACCCGTCGTGTAGGTGTCGGCCTTTCTCAAGACTAGTTAAAAGGACGCCAAATTTATTTGGGAAGAGAAATGCCGTGTTGGCCTTCGAAGACATTAAACAACATTTAATGACACCTCCCCGTCTGAAGGTGTTCTCACTTCAGTGGGGACCACCGACATTTTACACCGCGGCTCGGGCTCACTCTCGGAGCCCCGTTAGCCTGTGTCAATGATGAGGGTAAAGAAAAATGCTCTTTACTACTTGCCGGTCAAGCTACTCCGACTGTGAGGTAAGGTATCCCGAGAACGGTGCCATTGTCTGCCCCCCGATTCGCCGCTCAAAAGCCTGTGCACATGTGCTTCTCGCGTCAACTCGATCTCGAAGTTTAATCCATTGCAATACTGTATGACTCGTCCAACACTTTCCTAAGCACGGCTGGACACAATGATATTATCGCAATTCGATATAACTTTCGCCTCTCGCGTGCCGTAAAGGGACAGCCGCAGACTTCGCAAGATCTTTTCACACCAATCTCCTCTCAATGACGATCCGCCGTATGAACAAATAATGAACCTAGAAGACCCCACATCTACGTCGGGAATCAGATTGATTCGAGCATCTTCAAGACAAAGACGAAGAATCGCAAGGATAAAGGCTCCCAGAAGTGCGGTGACCCAAGCACCTTATAACACCGAGCGGGGATGTTAAGTGACACTCCACGACTAGCTTAACCGTGTACAAACAACGAAGGTAATGGCTCATAATGGATTAAATTGGAACTATCAAAATGATAATAAGACCAACATCATCAATGATTCACGCTAATCATTCAACATCACGACAATACAGAATTTTTAAACCAAGACTCGAACAAGACGGCAAGATGCCACATACCGTCGAATGATTCAAATGTACAGAATCTACAAAATTCCTAGAAAAGAGAATGCTTTAAAGCAGATGCTTTAGCCCGTCTCGCAAAAGAATTTGCCTGCTTGCAAGATGAATCGGGAAGTGTCAGCTCACGGACGTCAGGTCCTATCACAACACATAGTCAAAGACACAAACTGCCATGAAAAAGAATCAACAAGTAGAAGGATTTAAAAACACAGAAGATCAAGCATGCTCATTGATAGACATCTGCAAACAGAAAGCTACCAGACGCATAGGTCGCCGTCCATCGATCAAGAAAAGAACTCGTCTTACGCATTAATAAACAACACATTATACGTGCTGTCTTTTGACATCAAATGCGGCTAAGGTGTCAAGTGTCCGAGGCCCGTGAAATTGTTAAAGAGGTGCATTCAGACTCGTGGCGCTCACTCGCCGGGGTCCAAAGATGAAGATGAAATTAAAAGACTAGTAAGTACTACCGGCCCTCGATGACGACTTCGATCGCATGAAAATCGCCAAGAAACCGTCACTAATGCCAAGTGCACGGAGTGGTTCTACATCAACCTCCAAATGTGCTACACCCGACAATCAAGGCCAGCCATTTGAATGTTGGGGCACGTATATAGTGGGTCCGACAGAACCACCATCTTCAAAAGGACATCGTTTCATTCTTGCGGCTGTTACGCATTACTTTTCCAAGTGCGGCGCTCCACTTCGTAGAAGTGAAAGCACACCACGTGCTACGCTTTTCAAGAACCAAGTTGTCTACCGTTTCGGAGTGCCGCGAGATCATCTCAGATAATGGGTCGCATTCGAAGCACACAAATCAACAATTTTGTCGTGAGACACGGAATCGATCGGCGATACTCAACAATTTACTAAACAAGAGCAAACGGCCTCGCCGAGGCTTTTAATAAACTCTCGTTCAAATCTTAAAGAAAACCTTGGACGATAATAAGAGAAATTCTGCACGAGAAATTGTTAGAAGCCTTATGGGCCTACCGACAACCTTCGAACTCCTACCAAGCACCTACGCCCGGTGTATGGGTCCGAGGCAAGAGCATTTTAGAGTTCAAATTTTCCTTCACTCGAATTGCAATTGCAAACAAGATCACGCCATACGAAGAAAACGCCGTACTACGACTCGAAGAATTAGAAAGCTTGAAGGGAAAAGACTTGCAAATGGGCACGTAATTTAGAACTATACCAAGCTAAGATGGTTCAAGCCCATGACAACCGGTCCGCCCAAGAACCTTCAAAGTTGGTGACTTGTTCTCGTTCTCAAGAGACCTATTCTCGCACACCAAAGATAAGAGGAAAATTCGAACCCACTCGGGAAGGACCGTTTGTGTCAAGCAAGTATACTCGTGAGGTTCCTACGCTAGTGAATTGCCGGTGAGAACGACATATGCTTCCGATCAACGACGATAATTTCGAAAAATATTACGCTACGCGATGTTTCGAAGGAGCGAATTTCTTCATCCCTAAGAAACACGGGGCGAAGTAATTACTTGTGATCGGGTCCGAACCCAAAAATAATAAAATGTGCTAAGATAAATAAAATCATGATAATAAAGTTTTCCTCGCTTTCTTCTCCAAATCAAAATCTCTTCCCCACCTTATCCTACTTCATTCCCGTTAAATTTCAAAATATAAGAATAATAAAAAATGTGTATCTCCAGACAAACAGGAACACACATTTTCATCACCCACCTCTCCTAGGGGGTACAGCCCCCGATCCTTTTCCTTGTCTTTTCAGGAAATGTCGAACGGGCGTTTGCCTGAACTTTAAGAATGGTGTAAGCCTCGCACTGATGAAAAGAGGGTGAAAGATGGAGCGATAATCGAGATTGGACTCGATTTCGGCAGGCCTCTCCGCAGGCCGACAAGACGAGGAAAGTGACCGGGTCCCGCTAACCGAGAAGAACTACCCGGCGGCATGCTGATGAAAGTGGGTGGCCCAAGCCACCAATCCAACAACAAGAAAAGAAAGGCAAACACCGAAGAAGATAAAGAAAACAAAGTCCGTAGTCGCTACGCCGAGGGCGTGCTTGCCGCCGCGCCCGCAGATTCAAGAAGTTCGGAGGGCTACTCCTCACGTGTGCCCACGCAACGAAGGAATAAGAATCGCCGTATCCGTAAGATGTTAACAAAACTAGCCGCGACCAGCCGGGCTGACGAGACACCGCCACGCGCACATACACTTCAAGGACACCGGTTCACCAGAACCTGAAAAGGAGGCCGTCTCAGATACCGTAAAAGAACTGTGGAAATCTCCAAGATCGAAGAAAGAAGGCTACCACGCCACCGTATAGAACCACCCGCAATGCATGACCTCGTTGCGTGCTAACCCCGGGGATGTCCCTACGTACATCATCCCCGAGGAGCCGAGGCGTGTGGAACCGCGGAAGCAGATCAAATCCCATATCCCACAATAAGCGTCACAAGGCCCCGCCATCCTGCATCATTCCGGAATACGAGCCGGAGAGGATGCACGTTGAAAAGAAAACTTTCGACTTCGAGAGAATTAAAGGAAGAAGAATCAACATACTGGCGTCTCGAGCTATATACCGACGTATTCTCGTAGCATGAACAACAGCAAATCGTGGGATTGTATCCGGGATTCGAAAAGAATGGGCCGAGCAGGCCGCCTAAGGGAAAACACATACTCGGAGCCCCGAGATGGATGCCGTGAAAGGGAAGAATCACAATACAATGCGGATGCTTACAACTTTGCTAAAGACAGAAAGAACCTTACTCAGTATACTCCGTCATGGGCAAGTAGATCCGATGCCATTAGTTATCAAGAATGGTAAAAAGATTTTGATAACATGAGTGGCACGCGCAGATTGACACCACAACACCTGCATTATCAACATCTACAAACGGGTGACTGCATACCCCCACATATCGATCACCACGACTTCGTCGACCTTCGCACCTGCCCTTTCTTGAATGAGTGCAACACGATGTTCGGACCGACCTCCGGATAGCAAGTCTCGGGTGAGTTCCGAGGGCCAGTAAAGATACCTTTACCGGTGGGTTCCGTCATGATACCGCAAGGTAACGGAGCAGATATCGCAAAGCATTGCACACTGGGGAAGCAAGAGAGCGAATCTCGCCATTTCTTGAGGATGACGACAAAATACCTTACCATTTCCAACCAGATCCAGAGCTAGTGGAACCTCCGGCCTTACGAGCTGTGAGTTACATGGGAAATATCACACCTCCAATGTACATCCAAATGGGCATCCTCGCTACATACTGAAGGTGATGTTATCGACCATGTACCTCACTATTCGTACATGGATTTTTCGACGTATGCTCTTTGATGGATCAACAAAGATCATACACACCCGTTTGAGTCTACATGGATTGTATGAAATATATTCCAGATCGAGTTGTACGACGTATTTTCAACATGATCAGAATGAAAGTGACCATGTCACGTTTTCGGGCCTTCACCCTTTTGTGCAAATTGATCAAAACGCCATTAAAGTTAAATGAACTTCGAACAAAGAATTTAAAAGAAAAAGAGAATAAAAGAAAACTTCTTAAAAAAATTGAAAATGGACAAACTCATCAAGTCAATGGAACATTGAACAACAACAAAATGTATCAACACAAAGATAAAACGAATCAATACAAACTCCAATCAATCCTTTCTAAATTCAATCAATTTTCAATCTTTTCAACTTCAAATCAGTCTTTATCCTTTTCCAAATCTCAAAATCAAATCTAACCACTCGATCAAATTTCAAATTCGATCTTCCCAAATCACAAATCAAATTCTCAATCAAAATCTAAATCCAATCTCGATCAAGTTTCAAACTTGATCTTTCAAATTTCAAATCAAATCTTAAATCAAATTTCAATCGAGTTCAAACTCATCCTTCCAAATTTCCAAATTTCAAATTCAATCTTTCCGCATTTCAAGTCTCAATCAAATACATCAAAATTCAAAACTTTTGGGGTCGAGGATTTTACATCCAAGACTCGCATCGCTTTTAGGATTCTCTTCCTATCGCACCGAAATACACCAAAATTCAAACTCGGGGTCGAGGATTTTACATCCAAGACTCGCACTCGCTTTAGGATTCTCTTCCTATCGCACCGAAATACACCAAAAATCAAACTCTTTCGAGTCAAGGATTTTACATCCAAGACAAGACCGCCTTAGGATTCTCTTCCTATCGCACCGAAATACATCAAAACTCAAAACTTCGAGGTCGAGGATTTTACATCCAAGACCGGCATCGCTTTAGGATCCTTTTCCTATTGCACTCGAAATACATCAAAACTCAAAACTTCGAGGTCGAGGATTTTACATCCAAGACCGCACCGCTTTACATCCTTTTCCTATTGCACTCGAAATACATCAAAACTCAAAAACTTCGAGGTCGAGGATTTTACATCCAAGACCGCACCGCTAGATCCTTTTCCTATTGCACCGAAATACATCAAAACTCAAAAACTCGAGGTCGAGGATTTTACATCCAAGACCGCACCGCTTTAGGATCCTTTTCCTACCGCACTGAAATACATCAAAATCAAACCTTTCGAGTCAAGGATTTTACATCCAAGACCGCACCTGCGTAGATCCTTTTCCTATTGCATCGAAATACATCAAAATTCAAACTCTTTTCGAGTCAAGGATTTTACATCCAAGATCGCACTCGCTTTAGGATCCTTTTCCTCATTGCACCGAAATACATCAAAACTCAAAACTCTTCGAGGTCGAGGATTTTACATCCAAGACCGCATCGCTTTAGGATCCTTTTCCTATCAGACCGAAATACATCAAAACTCAAAACCTTTGAGGTCGAGGATTTTACATCCAAGACCGCACCGCTTTAGGATCCTTCCTATCGCACCGAAATACATCAAAATTCAAACTCTTTTCGAGTCAAGGATTTTACATCCAAGACCGCACCGCTTTAGGATTCTCTTCCTATCGCACCGAAATACATCAAAACTCAAAACTCTCGAGGTCGAGGATTTTACATCCAAGACCGCACCGGCTTTAGGATCCTTTTCCTATCGCACCGAAATACATCAAAATTCAAACTCTTTCAGTCAAGGATTTGGAGATTCAAGACCGCACCGCTTTAGGATTCTCTTCCTATCAGACCGAAATACATCAAAACTCAAAACTCTCGAGGTCGAGGATTTTACATCCAAGACTCGCATCGTTTAGGATCCTTTTCCTATCGTACTGAAATACATCAAAATTCAAGCTTTCGAGTCAAGGATTTTACATCCAAGACCACTCGCTTTAGGATTCTCTTCCTATCAGACCGAAATACATCAAAATTTAACCTTTGGTCGAGGATTTTACATCCGAGATCGCATTGCTTTAGGATCTTTTCCCCTATCGCAATGAAATACATCACATCAAAATCAAACTTCGAGGCCGAGGATTTTACATCCAACACCGCTTTGCTCGAGATCTCTTCTCATCGCAACGATTCAATCTAATCAATTCAATTCTTCGAGGTCGAGATGTTACATCTAAAACCTCAAAATTCCAATTTTCATTTCAAATCAAATCCTCAAATTAATTTCGACAAACTTCAATCTAAATCAAAACTCCAAAACTAAAATTTAAACTCACACATCAAAACATAAATTGAAACAAAATAAAATCTAAATCGAAATTCCCGCATCTTGTGGGATTGGGATCTTCACATCCTTTTCCTTTCCCGCCGAGAGTTCAAGAATCTCCGGTTCCAGAGATATACTTGACACCCCCCAGCAGAGCTCTTCTACTGGCCCCAAGTTCGGTCACTCGACATCTCGCTGCTGGTTTTCATTTCGATCGCCTTGGCCAACACTACGCGCTTGTGTCTGTCACCACCACACCCATTTCCAAAATCATTCGTCAATCTCATTTTGACAGGTCTTCCTTTTCTTCTTTTTAGTGCTTCAGATCTAGCCTTTGTGCCTTTCCCCCTTCACTATCTGTGAGGACTAGAACTGGGACCCGCCTTTTAGAAATTCAAACCACTTCTAAACTCCCCGCAAACTCCACAAACTCACTATAGACCCCCAATCACCTGTAGAGGGTTGAAATCAAATATGGAAGTTTAAAGGATGAGTTCCTATGACCTTCGGGCCTTAGACCGCCCCGCGCGCCCCGTCCGATGAAGGGCCGACATACACTACACCTCGCACACTACATTTCCACACACTTCCTAAAACCACACCCATACCCAACTTAACCTCCTGACTCATGTAGGTGATTCACATGGATGGTCCTTAACCCCTAAGCCCTCGGCTACATGTGTTGCAGAATAACATAAATAATGCCTCAAATGAGTCCTTCATGGCTCATATGGGCTGAGTCACGGCTTCATGGCTCAACCAAAATGATTTCACCCCACCCAAATTCACCTAATCTTCAATTTCCCAAATTTTCAATTTTCAGACTTCAGACTCTACACCTACTAAACTACCCAAAACCTCGACTACCCATAAATTTTTGCAAATCTCCAAATTACCAAAATTTTCCAAAATCAATCCCAAACACCTCCACATCACTCAAATTGATCATCCATACCCAAAAATACCAAAATTCCAAGAAAACCCCCCAATACCCTCCAAATACCCAAAATACCCTTCTTGGCCTAAAAATCCAAAATTCAGAAAATTCCCAGAAAATTCCAGAAAATCCCAAATATTCCCAATTTCATTTTGTCCAATTACACCATGGGCCAATTTTGTCAATTTTCCATCTTATTTTTGTCAAAACCCCCAAATCGACCCATTTTAACCCAAAGTGGACCCAATGTCAAACCAAAACAGCCCAATTGAATCCCTAATTTTGGTCCAATTCAATTCTAAACTTCAATTCAACATTCCCAATACCAATTTAGACCAAATCCAAGTCCACCTGATTGACATTTGGATCCAATTTCACTTTGGGCTTTAAAGCCCAAATTTGACCCATGACCCAAACTTAGCCCAAACTAACCCAATTCAACTCCAATTAACCCCAAATCTTTTCAAACCTTCCTTATTATCCCTCATAAACAAAACATCAATGATGATGCCTGCTCCAAGATTTTGACTCCCAAACCCACTCAAATTCAATCCAAAATCAAAAACAAATTTCGACCTAAACCCAAATCTAACCCAAATTGTGCCCAAACCTCAAAATTAAAAACTCAAACCAGCTAAAACTTTCAAACACTCCATAAACATTTTTAATATTTATTTTATCATCAACCCTGAATAAATATTCAGAAAGAGCTCAATTCCACCTACATTGGCCCATTCACCAAAAGAATTCAAATCCAACCCAATTCAAGTCCAAACTCATCTCAAATTTGTTTCAAGTCACTCACATTAATATCCATTAAACCCAATAATTATTTGCCCAACTCTTTTACAAAATTTCATCCCCAAAATCCATTTTAAAATTCAAGAATGTTCTTTCCAATCTTATCTGAAATGTCTAAAACTCCTAAAAAGCCCAAAATTCTTCCAAGGCCCATAATACATTTCCTCATCATACTTCTTTCAATAAATCATCCCAAGTCCTAAATTCATCATCAAATAATTCCAAATCAAGCCTCATGCCAAATCACCCTAACACTCAAAATTCTTCTTAAATCCATTTCAAGAAATCGACTTTTACTTTTCCTGCCAGTTTATTATGAGTCAGTGCATGCTTATGACAAGCCATGAGAGCCTCTTTACATGTCACCACACGGCAAAGACAGGCTCTTTCCTTAACTCCTAAAGGTGGTTAACCACTTACATGATTCCACTAAACCATGCTTAAGCCCACTACTGGATTGTGACTTGACCCCACTAATCAAGCTGATCCAAATCACTTTCTCCTCAACCTAAACCAGCCTGGGTAGCACCTAGCCCAAATGGGTGGGCTGACTCCATTTAGGTCCCACCAGCTGTTCATTCCACTTTGGATCAAAGCCTTTACACATGTCCACACTGATTAGGACAAACCTCCACCACTCCACCTGACTGAGGCACCCATGCTCGGCCGGGCCGCCACCGGTGCCGAACACCACAGTGGCCGAGAGCCACATGTGAGTCAACATCAAATTCTCACTTCGCCGAGCCGCCCCATCCCTACGGGTCACCATCGCTGATCTTCTCCTCACGGCATAAACATCCCAAGCCCTCTAACTTCCCCGGAGGCCTTCCACCCTCTCCTATTTAAACCCCTCACCCTCTCGTCAAAGGGGAGCCAAGCACAACCACAAACTCGGGAACACCGCAAACCTTTCACCATCCGAGAAGAGCCTTGATCCCTACCACACTCGTCTAATCCCCACCAACATCAGAATCTTCAACTGAATTCCACCCAAAACCAGGACATCACACAGTGACGTGGGATCCTCAAACGGACCGGTCCTACACCTTTCACCGGACTACCAAGAAGAGAAGTTTCCCACCGAAAGCCCCATCTCCGTGCCAATCTACTGTCTAAAATTCTCCAAGCTTCGCGATCTACTGTGCCTACTTTCATACAAAGCAATTCACTGCATCAGAGACTTCATCTGAGTTTGCTGAACCGCAACTCATGGCAACAACCTGATTGAAGCCACACTTCTCCTAGCCAAGGTACGAGTTAACTATTCATCCTTCCAGCTTCGGAGATTCTCCATTTCAAATGCCTTAGCTTCAATGCATGTTAACCGTATGCATGTGTTCGTTCCTTCAAGACGAATCCATAGAGCATAAGAACATGAAAATCCATCGAGAATCGAGTGAGATCTGTGGATTTGGGTGACGGCCTTCGCAGGAACACTGGGGACGATGAATCCACGGCCGTCCATTCGACACGCGCGCACGGCGGCCAGGATTGTGCCTGGACTTCAGAGACGGTACGAGAACCGGCGGGGGAACGGCCGCCGACTCGGTGGCGGTGCGTCGAAGGATACGCGACGCGTGTGCGTTCGGAGTCGCCGAGGTTGACGCGTCACAGGAGGCCAGAAAATCAGGTATTTTTCTATTTATTTAATTCCCTAAACTTCAAAAATTCATATCTCTGTGTAGAAAAATCACAAAAATAAAATAAAAATACCCTTCAAGCCAAAGGAATCGTAGGAGAATAATGTGGAAAAGAAATCATTTAATTTAATTAAGTATTTTATTTTTTATGATTTATTTACTCTCTCGCATACATTTAATTCTCCATGCATGTATACAATTCACCATGGTACGAGACCATAAAAGTTGCCTTCCGAACCGGAACATTCCCCGAATTTTCCAAGGTCGAGGCCATCTCTCGAAAAGCTATTTATTTTTCAAACGTACGTCGTCGTTTTGAGTATTTTAATTCCAAAATTAGCATGTTGTGAAATAAATTTGAAATATTTGGTGATGTTCCTTATGACCAGAGAACTCTAGGAAAAATAGGACTCGAGTTAATTCACTCGCATTAACTCCTAATCGGCTTAAACACCTAAAATAGGTCTTTAATTAATTAGAGTTAACCAGGCATCAAATTGACTTGAAAATCAATTCTCCACTGACCTTTAGGATCAGAGGAATCCACCATAAAAATTTGGGGTCAATTGGACTTGGTTAGCCCCACTAATTGGGTTGATTAAGCCACTTAGCCATTTTAAACTTTAAAAAATCATAACTTTTAAAATATTTTTTTAAAATTCACCAAATTGAAGGTTTTGAGCCCTGATATCAGAACCCAAGAAAATTAAAATTTCAATTTTCTAAAAAGTTGATTTTTAATAATATTTTAATATTTTTAATAATTAAAAAATAATAAAAATCACAAAAATAATAAAAATCTACCAAAATGTCACATTTTGATTTTAATCACTTAGGAACAACCTACATTTTCCTAAGTCTATTTAGTGAGATATTAAATTTTAAAGCCCTAGGGGTAATTTTAAATTAAAAAATGTATTTTCTAGCATTTTCACTAAAATAATTATTATAAATCATAGAAAATCAGAAAATTGCAAAATTTGTTTCTCTGGTTTCCTTGATATCAGAGAGATTTTTGAAAAATATAAAATCCATTTTTCAACATTTATCTATTTTTAAATTAATTAACACTCCAAAACTCAAAATAATTATAATAAAAATAATATAATCTAAAAATTCACTGTATCTAGTCTCATATTTTCTGTCATTAGGAATGTCCCCTAATTTTCTTAAGGACAGAAACTTTTCCCTTTAGTCATGTTATCAAATTTTCCTTGAAAATTTCTATTTTCCACCAAAAATAATTATATAAATAAATTAAATACGTAAAAATCACATTTTCTCCTCTCACGCCTTTATCGACATAATTTATAAAGTCACATAAAATTTCAAGTTCATTTTAGTTCAATTTAGTTGAGTTATGAAATTATTAAGCTTAAAGCAAAACTTAATTAAAATCTTTAATCCTTAATTAAAACTTTAGTTTAATAAAAAAAATCAACAAGTAAAATATTTGATCCTCAATCTGATTTGGATGATTGAAATTTAAATAATTAAAGGGTAGAAACCCACAAAATAATTTCAAAATGATTAAACTTTAATTAAATAATAGATTAAATTGGAAGAATAATAATAAAATTGGAATTATTAAAATAAGGATCTTTATTAGAAGAGATTTATTCTTTTAATTTAAAAATCCCTAAATTAATTATATCAACTAATACTCAATTTTTAATTAAAATGATAACTCAAATTTAAAATATTAAAAGACTTAATTTCAATTAAAATTAAAATAAAGTAAATTAAAGATAAATTAAATTAAGATTAAATTTAAAAATTAAATTAAATTAAATTAAATAATTAAATTAAATTAAAATTAAACAATTTCAATTAAAACAATTAAAATTAAATTAAATTAAATTAAACAATTAAATTAAAATTTTAATTAAATAATTAAATTAAATTAAATTAAATAATTAAATTAAATTAAATTAAATATCAAATTAAATTAAATTAAATAATTAATTAAATTAAATACTAATTAAAATTGCACTAAATTAAATTAAATTAAATAATTAAATTAAATTAATTAAATCAAATTAATTAAACATCAAATCAAATTAATTAAATTAAACTAAATATAAAACAACTCGAACACTATTCCAAATTTAAACCTCAATTAAATCAAATCACTTAATACTAATTTACCCTCGAAAGCTTTGACTATTATAACTCCTAAATAGAACATCAAGTGAAATGTTATCTCACTATTGTGATATTCAAATGTCCTAACATCGAGCAAGTTAACAAGACTTCGAAAACCTCTGACGATCGATTCATTTATATAATTAAATTCATTTCGACTAAACAATCCTAGAAATATTGAAAAGATGTTTAAGATCCTTCTTAAGCACTTTCTTATCATGATGATATTTATAAGAATAACTAATTTGATTATTCTTCGATGAAGAAAATCGTCCTTAAACCAAAACACAAAGAACCTGTATCGCCATAAAAGAAACGACTTCAACATGTGATTGTGAATTTGGTAGAAAACCACAACTCTTCCTTAGCTTTACCTAGAACTTGCTTAAATATTCTAATTGTGTTTTAAGTGCATTTTTGGGATGACGGGAAGACCCTCTGTACGCTTTTATTTTATTGTACTCCTACTTTCTGCAATTTACATTATCGCAATTTACTTTATTGCAATCGCGTTTATTTTTCTCGCATGATAAAACAACTCGTCGTACGAAAAACTCACACCTTTAGGATGTACTCTCAAAACTGAAACCAAAATTAAATTAAAAGTCATTGCAAGATAAAATTCACCGCCACAACATTTCAAAAATATAAAACAACTCAAAATTTAATCACAAACCGAACACAAACTACAATCGGGTAACTAAACTAAAACGTCCGTTGGATGATCGGAATACCGGATGATGTAACCTACGTGTTACACCCGGATTTCCCACGGCCTAAATGAAAGTGTGGAACTCATTCAACAGTTGAAGAATTATCCTGACTAAGTGAATCCGATAAAAATAATGATGCCTAAGGATGGAACTGCATGATCTTAACCTGTCGTTATAATCAACTTTAAGATTTGTTTTAAATAAAACATAAAAAACACTTGGAAATTAAGATTTTCTCTAAACCAAAACACTTTTCTCAACTCCTCGATTTATGATTTCTAAAACTAAACCTCCGCAACAACAAGGAGCTCGAGCATGGTGGGCGCACGACCATCGTCATCACCAAGAAAACCCGAGTCTATCAAAGAAAACTTTCCTAGAATTAAAACAAATCCGAGCCATAGGACTTCGAGGTACTGGCTTCTGCTGCAACATAAATCCTCAACTCTTCGTTAGGCATTTGCATTGCAAATTCAGCCCTAACCGGGTCTTGGGATTCCGAGGTAGTCGTCCGATACGACAATAAACCCTCACATCTTCTGTGCTATTTGTTTGATTTTATCATACAAATATAAGCCCTAATTAATTGAAATCGCATTGAAATATCAAATAAAACATTAGACTTTCCTAAATTCAAGCCAAACGATAGATAGTCGGAAATTATCGAAGTTCATCAATCGTTGATTTCTCCTACCTTTCTTCCTTTGGATTCACAAAACAAAATGTTCTAAAAATTTGATCCATTCCTATCGAAACTTCAAAATTCAATCTTGGAAACCTTAAACTTGGAATTTTCGAGAGTGTTAATCATCGATTATTATCGAGAGTTTTCTTAGTGATTCCCGTCACTTAAGATGTAATTAACTATAAAATTTCTGCCCTTATAGGGAATTTTAAAGAACCTGCATTATAAACCCCGTTTAATGTTTTCATATTAAGCAAGTGAAACTTGGTTTGGCCATAAAATTGGTTCAACACCAAACGGATGTCACTAATCTTCTAGTTTATTTAATCAAGCCCCACCATCGCCAAGGCCTTATCCCGGACAGTAATACCTGGCTCGGTGGTGCGGTGCTCGTTTATATAAACTATTTGGGATGTGAGATCGGTTTAATCTCATATCTTAAAACCTTCAAATTTAAAATTATTTTCAAAATCAAATACTACTACTTATTTTAATTAAATTAAAAATTCGCCGACAAGCAGGATGCTAAGAGTTGTTTCAAACTTTTCCGATGAAAATATTTTTACTAGATTTGAATGCCGAGAGGATTATCACCGACTTTAGAGGAACTCATCTTCTAAATAAATACATTCACAAACTAGTAGAAAAATACAATATTACTCATAAGATATCCACTCGCTATCCACGTACTCAACAGATACCGAAGTATCTAATCGTGAGATTAAACGTATTTTAGAAAAATCGTAAACCCAAATAGGTTAGATTTGTCTATTAGATTAGACACCGCATTACAGTTTATAGGATCGCTTTTTATAAAACTCTGATTGAATGACTCATTACAGCTTATACGGAAAAACATGCCACTTACCAAATAATAAGAATATAAAGCATATCGGGGCGATTAAAGAATTTAATTATAATATGAAGGAAGCTGGTGAGAAGAGATTGCTACAATTAAATGAATCGAAAGAATTAAGAAATGGATCATATGATAATGATCGCATTTATATGAAAAGATGAAGTACAAGATGATCGGTGTGATTAATCGCAGAAATTTAACCAGATGTGAAGTTTTGCTATATAATACTAGATTGAAATTATTTCCGGAAAATTGAAGTCTCGATGGTTAGACCTTTCACCATAACTCAAATATTTTCATACCTAACCATGTAACCGCATCCAAAAACCTGATATAAATTTAAAGATGGACATAGATTAAACCATATTTTAAGGTATAAGACCTTAACCATAAAAAGGTTTTAATGCTTAGTCGACCCGATTAATAATTGAAATTAGGTCGGGTCGACGACGTTAAAATCCGCTTTGCATGAGGCAACCCATATTAGCTATCTATTTTTATCGTATCTTATTGTTGGGTTTATATTAATGAAACTTTATCACTCAATTATTATTAAGAATCATCACATATACGAACCATTATGATGAGAAAAGAAATTATTCGATTTAGAGCAAAATTGGACATTATTTTGAACGTCGACGGCGAGGTCGATGGAGCCACGAATGGCCGAGGTTCGCGCCTCAATTAATATCGCCTTATTTATCGAGCTCGCCGACAGAGAGAAACGTCCCGCCGACAAGCCGAGAACCCGAAAGGCAACAGGAATCAGCGCTCGACGTGCGAGAAACTTCTCGCCGTCAGCCGAGGAAGTTATAAAGATGAGTTATTTATACTTCAATGTCGATCCTGACGAAGCCAACACCAAATCCTGCAAGGAAAACCCATTCTTAATTCATTCTAAATCTGCTCTCTTCACTATATTCCTTCCATTCACCATAATGGCCTCCAAATTCTTAGATTCCTCTAACCGAGTGTTTGAATCGGAGGAAATTTGTGAGTGGAGCTACAGAAATTTTGACCTTCAACAAGGTTTTAGAAAAGAGTTATCAAGGAACGGATTTGTCAATCGAGGATTAGAGAATTCCACTACGAAGATAGAAGAAATGATTTTCAAGCAAGAAATGACTCTGGGAGGTATTTTGTTACACTACGTCCGTCGTTGTTATTCCAACAGAAAGAGTTCTACTTTTAACTTACACAATTTAATTGTTCGGAATATATACGTCCGAGGAAGATGGGCGTTTACTCCATCAAGAGTAAATGAATTATTCTCTATAGAAAACACTCCGGTATGTCACTATTCAAATTTTATGCCTTCTCGATATACTATGAATGAGATATTTCGATATCCGACCGATGAACCCAAGATCGGGGAAATGCGCGAAGATCACATGTTAGTTTCCTTCACATCACTTTTGAATCCCGTCTCAAAGCATTGGCACTTTTTCATCTCATCTAAATTGTTACCTACTATGAGGGTAAACAAGGTTTCGAAAGAATGCGCCATTGAATTATTGTATTCAAATCGATCGCCTATTGATGTCAGATCAATAATTGTTAAGTCCGCATCGTATTTAATCGTGCATACTAGTTCACGGACTAGGACACCCATCTACTATTTTTGCATTATGCAAGCCAAGACGTGTTTCTTATGAAGCTTGGGAAAAGGTTCGTTACCTTGGAAGCCGCTTAATCCTACAAATATGTTCTCTACTTCTTTGACAATAATGAAGACATTACATTCATCTCCTCGATGCAGCTTCGCCGTAACAATCCTATAGCAAGGCCTATTTCAGATAAAACAAAGTTACTTATGAAGAAAATTAATGGAATGGAGAAAGAACCGCGTAATGCGAGAGATTTAATCGACAATATATCCGATTTATTCGATCACATCGACCGGAGAATGAAGGAACACTTTAATCATTCTCGACACTGAAGCTAGTCTTCATTTATCGAGATGTATGGTTGATCAAGAATTGCCGGAGTTTCCCCTTCAGCCTTTCTATAACTTATTCGTGCATCATCGGCTATATCGGAAATATCGTAGAAGATGAAGATTCTGGACTCAAGAGTAGTAGTAAAGATTTCCATAGTATTTTTGAATTTATGTTATTTGATTTGATTTAGATTTTATTATGTGTGGAGTGATGATTTGAATATCTCAAACTTAATCGAGATATGCGTCAAGGTTTGTATCGCATTTAGTGTCGGATTGTCGTTAAGGCCGATTAGTATGAAGAATCAGTTTTCGGAAGTTCGATTGGCGTAGTTAAAATTATGTTAGTCTAGTATATCCATGGATTTACATTAAAGTTAATTTGTTGTGTTGTGTGAATTTGTTTGTGTATAAGAAGCAATCTTCATATTAAATTAATAAATGATGTGATCGAAAATAAAATATAAGGCAAATCAGATACCTAAAATGATGAATTAATTTCAAATTTAAAATAATTTTCACTATTTTGCTTAGTAGGGACCATAGCCGAGATCAGACGCCCATACTTAAGAATTTCGCCGACTGCATTTTTCCCCGAGATTTTTTTGTTCCGAAATATTAGCTCGCCGACAGCGAGGTCGGAAAAACATATATTTTCACTGAGTCAAAAACACTATTCATCATCCCTCAACCTCTCATTTTCGCAAAACCTAATTGTGTGGCTCGAGAGACTCCGAATTTGAAGCGATTTCAACACTTTCACACCGGATTTCATCTTCCCTTGGTAAGAGCTTCACTCCTAAAAATTTCGATTTTCACCATATATTTTCACCACATTGCAAATTTCAGAAAAATCAAAATATGAAGAAATATTCGTGGAAAATCCATGGAATTTATTTAAATCGTTTACAAATGTTGTAGGAAGCCTTCTTAGTATTATTTTTAACTTTATTGAAAATTTTCAACATTTACAAGATCGATCATATGTTCACGACAAAAACGTCGAGAGAATTCGGACGAAACCGATTCATCAATGCACTGTTAAGGTGCTAAACATTTCGAAAACATACAAGGAAGAAAGTGCATTGCGGATCGGGTATTCAAAAATCCGGGAGGAGAAGTAGAGCGCATTAAGGAACGAGGTTGGGAGAATTTACATTACGTTCGATATAGAGCAGTTTGTAGAAGTGGTTAAAGAATTTTATGCCAATTTGACTGCCGCTAAAGATGCACCGATAAAGGTACGAGGGTTTTTGTAGATTTCAATGCTACAAGAATTAACGCATTCTATGAAGTTCATGACTCGCACTTTAGCGAGTATGAAACTTTGGAACGATGGAAGGACCACTGGAGGAAGTCATTAGCTTTCTCACCGATGGGACCGGAGTTTGGAAAATTAAGCGACAGGAAAGAGTGAATTTTCCTCTTTCTAAATTAAATGCGATCTCCAAAGCTCGGCATTACTTTATTTGTTCTACTACGTTACCCACATATCACCATAGTGAGGTAACACGAGATAGAGCAATTCGAATTTCGTATTCAGAATAACGAAGCATCAACATCGGGAGAATTATTTATCAAAACATCCTAGCCACTCCTCGAAATGAGAGTGGAGGCTGGATTGGGACACCACTGGATTAATTTTTGCACTCTGCCAACTCTCCGGAGTTGAGGCTAGAGATGATGAAGAATTGGTGGAACCTATGAAACCACTCACAGTATCGCCAACATTAAGAAGTATGAATCTCGTGAAGGGTGGAGATCGGGAGTGAGAAGTTATTTCACTCGGTCGAGTAGAGATATACCCTCTACTTAGCTATGAACCACCCGAGCCTACCACCCCTACCCTACAAGATCCGATGAATGAATTGACCCTACATAGGAGGAGTTTTGAGCGGCTTGGAGAAACAATGGGGGAAGATTTGATCATTTTGATCAAAGGATTGATAATCTGGAGAGGAGACATGATTATGATAGTGAATACCTCCAGCGACATTCGGAATACGAAATTGCATACTATGAACCTGAACGTCGTTATAAGAGTGGAGATTTAGATGTTGTCTTTCCAGAATGCCCCAGGTATACTCAGTATCATCCTGCTCAATCTTCTCAACCTACAGATCAAGGAGGGGATGATATAGTTTGAGACTTTTATGCTGAAGATTAGGACTTTATTTGTTTTATTTGTTTGGTGTAAGTTATTTTGAGGACTTTATATGTTTGTAATATTCAGTACTTTATATTTTGAGACATTGGATGTTAGTTAGATTAATTTGCTTGAATTGTTATAGTAGTTAGTTTTTATTTTTGTGTTAGTTAATTGCATTTGTTTTTATGTTAAATAGGATGATAGTTTTCTTTAGTATGTTTTTATTTTATTTTGTATTGATTTAAGTTTTTAAAATTGTTAATCTGTTAGTTCAATTGTTTTTAATATGTAGTAATTCATATGTGTAATATAGAGTTATTTTAATTGTTGTGTTTAATACTTATCTTAGATTTTATCCCTGCATTTTCTTTAAATTGTTATATATATATGGAGAATACTAACGATACGAGGTTCAATGAAAAATGAAAAAAAAAACCCTACAAAAATTTCAAAGAAAAAAAAGAAATACCTAAACTTCAAAGGTATGATTTATTTACTTTCCTCCTTTTTCATTATTTAGAATAGATATAAAAATTTAAGTTTGGGGGGGGAGTAAAATACAAATTTAGTTATTAACTTGTTCTCAATTTCTATTTTTCAAATTATTATAAAATGATTTTTATAGCAAAATTTTTCAATTTAATTA
The DNA here is from genome assembly GCA_022702705.1 of Papilionanthe hookeriana x Papilionanthe teres. Classification (NCBI taxonomy): domain Eukaryota; kingdom Viridiplantae; phylum Streptophyta; class Magnoliopsida; order Asparagales; family Orchidaceae; genus Papilionanthe; species Papilionanthe hookeriana x Papilionanthe teres. The sequence continues at coordinate 22,264,308 of CM040427.1, forward strand.
ATATGAATTATTTTATTTAATTATTATAAAAGGTTAAATGAAATATTTCTAGTGCTTTAATTGATTAAATAGAATAAAATATTTTGTTAAAGGGAATAAGAATATAGTAAACTATTTTTAGTAAGGAAAACTATATTCTAAAATTAAAATTCTTAAGTATTCAAGTGAAAAAGAAAAGATTGAAAATCAATGAAGTAAAAACTATGAAGTATATATAAGCTAAGAAATATTTCTAAGTTTCAAATTTAGGAAGATGAAAATGAAGTTCAAAATTATTAACGAGCTCTCCGTATACAGTAATCCTCATTAAAAAAAAAAGAAAAGAAAAAAGAAAAGAAAAAGAAAAAGAAAAAAAAGAAAAAGAAAAATGAGGAGAAGCTTGAGGAGATGTCTTATCAAAATTTGGCTTCATTTGAATTAACCTAAAATGAAAAACTTAGATATTTCCAAACTTATGTTTATGGATTAGAATTTTACCTAATAGTATTTTCTTGAATTTCTTATCATATGAATATCTTAAGTAGTTATTCTTTTAAATATAGTCATTCTCGAAATGAATAGTAAGCTAGAAATCTTAGACTCGATAACTAAATAATTTATTTCTATAAGATTAATTAAATTACAGGAATTATTTTTTATTTAACTTTATTATGATATTAATTAATCTAATTCATAGTTATTTAAATTAAAAAATCTTATTATAAAACTCATTATTTTTATGTAGTACTAAAATTACTTGAGGACAAGTAATAAGTAAGTTTGGGGGATTTTGATCGTCGCAAATTTTATTAAGAAATTCATACCTATTTTTGATGAAATTGCACTTTAAAGAAAGGTATTTTCTTTATTTTATTGCTGGAATGGAGAATTTAGGTGATAAAAGCAAAAATCATAAAAAGGAGCGAATTTAGAGCAAACAGGAAGAAAATAATGAAATTTGTGCTGAGTCGCCGACGGCGAGATCGAGCCCGTCGACGGCGAGGCTACGAGGAGACATTTCTAAAGGAATTATAACTGTCTCGCTGACAGCGAGCCCGAGCCCTCTGAGAGAGAGCTAGCGCGGTTTGAAGATCTTCTAGAAGCCTCACCGACAGCGAGGTAGTTCGTCGCCGACGGCGAGCTAGTTCAAATGGCTCTGATACATTGAACCTGGACACTTTTTGAAGGGATGCTTACACACCTCTTGGTCCTTTGCTCACCTCTATATATAGAGGCCAAAATTAAGTGTTGTGTGTGTCTTAGTGTGTGTCTTAGGGAGTCTTTTAGTGTTATAAGTGAGTTATTTTGAGTCTTTAGTGAGTATTTAGTGAGTTAGTGAGTTTTTAGTGAGTCTTGCTGTACTGGAAGGAAGAGTCGATGGAGCTGCGAGAAGTCCGCAGGGATAAATTGAGATAAGTATTTGTATTTATTGTTTTTAACTTTAAATGAAATCCATGCTTAGTTTAGTTCCCATGCATTACGAGTAGTTTATTAGTCTTTCTCTCTGTTATGAAATTAAGTGACTTGATGAACTAAAAATAGAAGTACTTTTATATATTAATAAATTGTGATAATTTTTACTTAAAACTTAATTTACTTTCAAACTGGCCATTTGAAATGTTAAAATGTGTTGATTATCAACTATAGTAAAAATTACATCGATATTCGGGGAATTCAAAAGCCTTGGAAGGAGGGTGCAAATAAATATGGAAATAATATCACTTGGGCGTAGAATTGAGCATTTTAGTGTGACAAACTAAAATATTCAATTCGGTCCTATTGTTTGAAGGCGAAGTGTAGATGTTAGCCCTCGAGTGAGGGGAACGTGGGAGCTACGAAGTGGCAGTCGGTATCCTCCCAGGCTAGCACGCAGATTCGGTAATCAAACATAGGATTAGTCGATATTCTTTACACCGGACCAAAGGGTAAAGAATAGGAATGCTCCTATTTGTCACAATACCTTAAAATTATCTATTTAAATTCATCAATCACTTAAATTTTTAAACAAGGGGAAAGATAATTTTTCTGAATAGTTAAGACTTATTTAGCAATTAGTTTAATTTCTTACACTTTCAATACGTATTAATTTTCTAATTAGTTAAGTTACCAAATTGAAATACTTAGTTTACTTTATTAAGCATTAAATTTAGAATCTCAAATTTTCGTATATTATTTTAGAATTATTATTATTATTTTAAAATTAGTTTGTTATTTTATTTTCTCTTTCCCTGTGGGATCGATAACCGGGACTCCACTAGAGCCCTGTATTACTTGATACGATACGTATACTTGCGTAGCATCCACAACATAAACAATTACAATTCTATACATATAATATAGCGGGATCAAGTTTTTGGCTTCGTTGCAATTAAATTAAATTATCATAATATAAAATTGTGGGTCAGCCTTCTATTTGGTGTGAATGGTGGATAGCTGGTTTCGTTGATATGGAACTACTCCTCCTTTCACATGGAAATTGTCTTATATCAGCTCTTGAGTTGAGTGTGAGTTCCTTGGCATTCCTTCTCAATTTGATTTTTTCCTATAGAAATTTTCTATAACTCCCCAAAATTACACAAGCTTCATAAGAATTGCATAAAATATCTACAAATTCAAATTTTTGCGGAGTGGAGTAAGACCCCCTTCAATGGATGTTAAGGCTTCTGACTCCTTTTTGCTTTTTCGGTCAGATGTAAAGCCCCCTAAATGGATGTTAATGTCTTCCTTCCTAATGTGGTCTTCCATAAATTCAAATTTTTGCGGAGTGGAGTAAGTCCCCCTTCAATGAATGTTAAGGCTTTCAACTTTTTCTTACCTCTTAGGTTGGATTTAAAGCCCCCTAAATGGATGTTAAGATTTTCCTTCCTAATGTGTTTTTCCATCAAATTCAAATGTTTGAGTATCGATGTGAGACCCCCTATATGGATGTTAAGGCTTTTGATTCCTTCAAATTAAAATTTTTAATGATTGGTGTGAGACCTCCTATATGGATGTTAAGGCTTCTGATTCCTTCAAATTCAAGTTATGAGGACGGTGTGAGGCGCTCTATATGGATTTTAAGTCTTTCAATTCCTTAAAATTTAAATTCCAAGGATAGGTGTAAGGCTCACTATATGGATGTTAAGGCTTTTGATTCCATCAAATTCAAATTTTGAGGATCAGTGTGAAGCTTTTTATACTGATGTTAAGGGCTTATGATCCCTTTAAATTCATATTTCAGGGTCGGTGCAGGGATTCCAACTCCTACAAATTCAAATTTCTTCCACAAAACTTGATACCAAATACTACAAATTTCTACGCTTACATTTCCATAGAACCCCATACAAAACACAGTCAAAAACGAAGAAATGATGAAACAAAACAAATCGACACTTAAATTTAAAATCATGTATTCATAGTAACAAACTAGAAATCCACTTATTATTCCCCAGTAGAAACTCTTAAATTCTTCACTCTAATCCCCTATTTTGAGCAAGGATTTTCTGAGTGGGAATCCCAACTCAAATTCCATTCTCAAATCTAGTTTGACATTTGGTTTATTCTAAGTAGGTCTAGTTTAACTGGATCTTTAGTTTTATTGATCGCTTCGGTCAATACCAATATGCATGGTGTGCTTGTCTAGCACACCACCCCTACTAAGGGTCCATTTATTGACCTCATTATTTGATGTGGTCTAACTCTTTATTCTAGAGCCTAGGATCTAGTCGTGGAGGAATAGTAATGAAACCTACCTTATATATAACTTCAAGCCATTTCTTACTCATTTTTTTGTGAAAACCTCACATGAATGGCCCCTAGCACTCAACACTTAGTTGCAAGGGCTATGAACCAACGTATGGAGGGCCCAAAAATGAGTCCCCTCATGATTTAAGGGCCTTAGGGAAAACCCTTTGTGACTCGAACACCCACGAACACTGCAATCTACACATTCACACACAATTCACTAACTGGCACTAAGATTAAATTCAAACAAATTAAAAAAACTCTCACGACGTGAATTATCACTTAAATTACCCGCTCGTCGATGAAATTATTCAGACGACCCCGGATGATGAAACAGACTATGGGAGCGCGTCTGAATGTGGATTTTATTTAGGAAAGACACCAATATTGCTATGATTTTGCAACCGAGAAAATTGCATGAAAATCGATACAAAATGATTAAAATCAAAGAAATAAGGGTCTTCTCATGTGTCGAGCCATTAATCACATCGTTTTGTGTCTATAAGCTAAATTGAAGTGAGAAAGAGCCTAAGTTACGATCAAGTTTGATTCGGGCCAAACCCATAAGTTTGCGTAGTTCGCAATTAAAATTCAAATTTTAAAAATTTGACTGCATTTTGGAGGGAATTTTGACATTATTACTTCCTAATTACATTCTATAATTAATTAGAGGCGCTCCTCTCCATATGTTCCCCAAAAGCCATTTCTTTGGAAAGAAAAAAAAAATAAAAAAAGCCTTCTCATGCCTAGTCGTAGCTACAGAACAAACTGTCCCTTCCTCGCTCACGCCTCCCTCTCCCTCTCGACCGAATCTCTTCCTCCCCTCTCCCACTGGTTAGTTTTTTTCTCTCTCCCTGAAAAATCTTGCTTGTCAATTTCACCGATTGCTGAATTTTTCTTTACTGTGTAAGTGTGTTTGCCTTTGTTCAGATTCGACATTATAGGTTTAATTTTTCTCACTTTAATTTTGGTCTTTTTGTAAATATTTTGATCAAATCTTCTAAACCTGCTAGAAATTAGAAGTTAATTGATTTAGAAAATGGAATCGGTTTGGCTTAGATTAACTTTATTTGTTTCTAAAGATTCATCATATCCTCTTCATTGGTGAATTTTGAACCCATTTCTATGGCTGTTGGGTTTACTTGGTATGAATTGATTGTGCTTTGTTGTTGTAGATCTATGAGACTTCTTTATTGGTAATTATGAGATATTCTCGCTCATTGTGAAATAATGATGAATTGTAAAAACATGAAGGGTTCTTTTTTTAAATCCAAACAGAAATGGTAAGTTCTTTGTTTATTTATGAACCGTGAGGAGCTTCTATTCCTCCATTACCTCATTTTAAGGGTTATATCTACATGCACATCTTGTTCATATATGATTCTCATGATATATTTTGTACTAATTTAGTGAAAATTTTATTTAAATAAATCTATGCAGATCTTGGTTTTTTTTTCATTATAAGATTGAAGTGATAATGTGATTGAATTGTTTTATCCTCAAGATTAAGGTCGTGACCTACTTTATGGTTGAAATAAATATATAAGATGCTTCGCATATGAAATTGGTGAAATTCAAAAATGTTTTAGTGCTCGACCAAGCTTGGAGTGGGGTTGTTTTACTTACTTTTTGGAGGCTTATGAATGTTGATTTACTAGCTGATTATGGAGGGCTTTATGCACCACATTGGTGCTGATATGTTCACTATTTTTGGAGGTTTTACATACTATTTTAAAGCTAATTTGTCAGCTAATTTTCGAGCCTTTAAATACACTTCTTGGGAGTGTAGTTTTGGGGCTGCATGAGTGTTGTTTAGGATGCTATTTAGGTACTGTTTAAGTGTTGTTTGGGGTGTTGTTTGAGTGCTTTTTAGGGTGCTATTTAGGTTTTATTTAAGGGCTATTTTAAATGTTTTTTAAGTGTTGTTTGGAGTACTGTTCAAGTGATGTTTAAGAGCTATTTGGGGTGTTATTTTAGTGTTGTTTATGTGATATTTAAGTGTTATTTGGGGTGTTGTTTAAGTGTTATCTGGGGTGCTATGTAAGTGTTATTTGGTGTTGTGTAAGTGTTGTTTGGAGTGTTATTTGGATGCTTTTAAGTGTTTTTTGGGTGTTATTTGAGCACTGATTAGGGGACTGATTTGGGCTCAATATTCTCTCTATTTTAGCACAATATTTCCACTATTTTTGGAGAAAATTTAGGACCGATTCATTCACCATTTGGGATGGTTAAAATATTGTTTGTTTTGGAAAAATTTGAAATTATAACGGTTTAGATTTGTGAAGGTTTGGAGACTTTTGGAGCATATTTTGGAAATTTTAAAACTTTTTATCAAACTGGTCTCCTCTCTTTTCTTTGTTTTTTTATCTTTTCTTTTCCTTGCTTGATGCCTTTATTTATGTACTTATGTTATAATATAAGTGCATAAAGAGTAAGGATAGATGAATCGTCAAGCAGGACTATAAGTTGGACGGTTTGAAGTTAGGGTGATGAAGATAATGCTTATGCGTGCTGCGTGAGATATGAGAATAATGTATCCTGCCCCGAAGACCTTCTCAGAGGAGAGGTTAGGATTGACGATATTATTCACCAACTCTCGGTGAGAAGTTGCCCCTTGCATTCTTAGGTTGCTTGTAGTTCTAGCCTGGCCGAGGTGAATACCTCATGGACTATCTAATCTGCTAAATTACTTACATATAACATAATAAAAAAATACATATATTTTTCTCAAGACACTTCTACTTTTTATTGTCAAGTAAAATATCAATCCTACAAAAGTAAAAGTTTAGTCCTAATTTTGACCGGTCTAATGGCGTCATTGAGAATACCATTTTATCTAAAGGCGACACATAGTTTGGGTCCTCAATGGGTGCTCCCCCAAACTTATTGTTCTGAACTATATGAATGATTTTAGGTCTCAGTTCAAATATGTTCATTTCTATGGCAGGATAATTGATACTCTAGTGAATCTCCTCTATCGAATTATTTGCATACTCCCTAAGAGTTCTAAGATGATCTTTCTTTGGATTTGTCATTTCTAATCATTTGTTTTTAATCTTTTGGGTTTTTCAAAAATTTTTATGATTTTTTTTATTTCAGGATCAAATGGCACTAAATCAGCTGATCCAGTCCTAAACATGTAACTATGCAACTTCAACCAAGTAACCCTAATATAAGGCAAAATCACACAACAAGAATTCAAAACACACAATACAAATAACATGTGACACAACAAAAAATTAAAATGATGCAACATAGAATTTTCAATTTTTTCATAAAGAGATGACAATACAGAAAAATAAAAAGTAAAAACACAATGAAACAGAAAAATTAAAAAAAGTCTCAAACTTAAATTTTAAGTGATTCAACAAAGATTCTCCTAAATCAAAAAGTTAACTTCATTTCCCTGACAATGATACCAAAACATGATGCCCGAAACTATTGTGAGACTGCCAAAAATCACACAAGTATATGTATCAATCAAATAATATGTGTAATTAGAGTCTGTGTATCGATTTCATGAGGTAACTTATTCATTTTTATAACAATTCAAGTTATAGTTTACTAAACCTCTAAGCCTAATTTGAAGTGTTCATGGTTGTAAATGTTGAAAGAGTTCTAAATTCCTATTGCATAAATCATAAAATAGAACACAAGCTGTTTGAGTTTCTTATAAGTGAAATGTTATTACTTTTGTGACACCAGTCTAGTGATTTCTCGATGTTTTGCTATGAGTTCCAAACCTTATTATTGAACACTAAATTCAAGTGCTCCTTAGCCTTTATCTAGGTCATAAGAAGTATTTTGAAACTCCTCTTAAAGTTAAGGAGGTTTAACCATGTAAGCTTTCACAAGAATTCTCTATTCCACTATTTATGATGAACTCTTCTATTGGAGATATGCCTATTCCACCAAGTGAATGTGTGTTAACATGTGTACTCCTCTAGGAAATGTTTATAAGTCGTATGTCATAAGGGATTTTAAATTTCTAATTTGTCATATTAGAAATAAATGAAATCCAAAAGATTAACACATCATCATAATTAAATCTAAAAACAAAAAAATGTTTAGGAAAGTACTCAAGGATATAACAAATGAAGAAATCACATTCCTTACTTCATAGAAATATGAAGAAGATTTAGCTACTATACTTGAAAAAAATGCAAAAATTCTCCATTGAAAATATTAAATAAAATAGCATAAGGAGATATAAAAACTCAAACATAGTCAATCTCTCCTGCAATACACCACAACCCTCTCTGTACAATGTGAGCTCTCCATCGATCTCCCTCGTACAAGTGCAAATAATCTCTCTTCAACAACACTCTAAAAACTATCAATTAAAACACCTAAGAAATCTTCTTCAAAGAAAAACTAATGGAGACCCGTATGACACACCAAGACTCCCCTCAAAGCTGAGAAGTGGAAGCTTCCATATAGCCAAGAGTTTTTCTAATGTTTCCCATGAGTCTTCTTACATATCCATAGAACTAACTGCCTCCAAATCCTTACCAAAGTTATTCTTGAATGAAGACTTGTGCATGTACGCTAAACTTAGAGTGGGTATGTCATAGGGCGGCTTAATTGTGTCATAGCTAGGGAATTTATGCCATCTCTAATTTTGCTTAGCTCATTTTGTAGTTTACCAAATAAAGACATTGATGTAATTACTCAGGGGTGGTGTAGGTATGTCAGTCCTCTTGCTTTGTCCAACTCATATTTTGGCTTTTCAAAATTTGCTCAACACCTATAACTTTTAAAACAAAACAAAAAATCCTTCCATAAGTATAAAAGTTTCATAATAAGGAGACTAAGACTGAAATTTATGATGGAAAATATCACAAATGTGAGTCACGTCACAATTCATTTGATAAATTTTAAATATATTTCTGCCAAAAGAAAAAATGGTAGCTAATAGATTTTATCCTATGGTGGTTTTGTCTTTAACTCAAGAATTTCTTATATATTTTTCATACCATGATGAAGTAGAGAAGAGAAGTGAGGAATATGTGACATGGAGTGATTTAATCCAACTTCTTCACTTAGAGGATTCTTCAAAAGCTTGTAAATAACTTTCTTTAAGGCTGCAACAAATGGGATGGTTTGGACATCTCACCAACATATTAAAAATGGTTTTTTTTTTTTTTAAATTGATCTGGGAGGTGGCTAGTATTCTCTAAAGATGATGGGAATTTTTGGAGAGGATTTGTTTTAAGTTGGGGAATGATTCCAATGTGAAACTTTAAAATTAGAGAGCTTCTATGAGGCTATGCATAGGTCAATCCCATTTAGCCAAGGGTAGCTTGAATAGGTGATTGAGTGATTAACATGCCCTCTGGTTAGATTATGTAAATGGAAAACATCAATTAAGATCTAACCTTTTGGAGCTTAAAATAGTTTGATACTCAAAAGAGAGGGTTGAGGAAAGAGAGGCCACAACCATTTTTGGTTGAGCTAGGAGAGATCGAGTCAATTTATGTTTTGGTTGAGCTGGACTATGGAATGCCTTGGCAAGTTAGTGAGGAAGTTTAAATTATTAATTTAGGTAAAAAAAATAGGAAACTAGCTTAAGTTGTTTAATTATAATAAGAGGGGTCTTTGGCCTGACTAGGGGGTTGGGTTGAATTATAGGTAGTTGTAGAATGTTCTTCAATTGGATTTTGGTTTAGTTATTTTTAAGTCTAGATCCATCCTAAAATAAAAGGGCTCAAGTGAGTAACTTTGGGTTTAAGTTGTTTCAAGCCTTATTGAACCCAGTCAAATGTCCAACGACAAAGAGTTGGTTAAGATAGATCTCTAGGACTCCCATTTGAACTCAAGGATAAGTTTATTAGGATAAAGTTAGGGGAGAAAATGGCTCAAGGGAACATTTTGGGTACAAAGTGTCCCAAGCCCATTTAAGCCAAATCAAAGGATTGAATGGCCAAGCAATAGGCCATAGCATACTCCCTATGTGTCCAGGTGGCCTTATTTCAATTAAACTTGGGATTGACTCCAAATTGAATCAAACTGGCTTATGATTACGTTTGTTTCAACATTGGGCTCAAGCATAATTTCACTAAATCAATTTCCAAATCCATATATCTAGTTTTAACAGATTATCAAGACATCTAAAAAAATTGTTGGGAAGTTTAGATTAGATTGGACTAGATTTAATTTGAATTTAATACAATTAGCCAAATTGACTTCATTTGGGTCAGTAGCTAAATGTAACTTAATTAGGGTTACAATAGTGATAAACTGAGTCTGAGAAACCTTATTTAGCCCTCAATAATTATTGGATTGATTGAATTTATATTTCATTGAATTTAGGCCAAATTGGTCCAACTGATTCGAATGGGTCCATGATGGGCTTATAGGCTCATTAGGTCCAATTAAGTGAATTGGGGATAAGTTTGTTTCAATTGAGTTAGGGCAACCTAAAGAGGAGATTCACTTTACTTGGTGATATATAGATTGGGTTTTGAATAAGTTTACCCACAGTGATCCAATCGAGTCAACAAGGATTGGTGGCTCAATGTAGTCTAATAGAATTTAGATTTAATTTAAAGTTTGTCAAAAAGGGTTTAATATATTTGTAAGAGCGCATAGGATCAATTTGACTTACTCTTTGAGTGTACTTGAGAATTTAGCTCATATGACCTTTAATTAATTTTCCTTTTGTTTAAGGGAGTTAACCATGCCTTTTGGTTAGCTTAGATGGATCTATATTTCATCATAGAGTTACTAGTTTTCTTTGAGCCAATAAAAAATGAAATTATTTTGAATTTGATTAAATTAAATTAGATGGGCCCTCATACCTAACAGCTCAAACATAAAAGATCATATAATCAAAGTGGGTTGACTAAGTTTGAATAGGCCTTAGATTACTTTGAAACCGATCCCTAATGGTCTCTAAAAAATTTATAGAGTTATTAAGAGTCAAAAGATTGAGGTTTGGAGATAGTTGACATCTAGAGCCATACAAGTCAATTAAGGTTGACTTGATTAAAGATGGTTTATCAAATCTCTATGCTCAAAGATTAGCCAAAGGAATTAAGAAATATTAATTGAATTTATAATTATTAAGATGGCTACCAAATCTCGAAGAGTCTAAAATATTAATATTGAATTTAGATAGACTATGTCCAAGAGTTCTATAAGGTACCTACAGACAAAGCCTAACTAGACTTGAACTACATTTGAATTCCCTTAGTTTCACTATAAATGGAATATTGCTCTAATAACAATTTTTTATAAATTTAGAGTTTAATTTTAGCTTAATTAGAGCAAAAAGAAAAAGATTTGAGTCAATCACTCACCAAACCTAGAGAAACCACCCAGGAGACACAAAAAATGGAATCTAAGTCTAGAAGAGATGCTTGAAGATTTAATTTGAATTTTTATTTTTATAAAATATGAAGTCAAGAATCCTCAAATTTTCCTATCTCAATATGCTCTATGGAATTCATCCTATAATGGGGAAAGCTAGAAAATTATAAACTTAGGACTAAGTCAATAATATGTTGAATGGACCTAAGAAGAGACAAGTTATTATGTGGTTCACAAGGTGCAATTTCATGAAACGCGGAAAGAATATGCGAGACCATGACATGTATGTGAATCTCGCAAAAACAAGTTGGTACTTCTTTCACATGCAGTAACTATAGGGATTGTAAATAAATTAAAAAAAAAAATCTTCTTTTATAGTTTCAAATCCAGTGGTTTCTACTTTTTGAGTTAATGAATAGAGAAGACAACGATGTTAGAATCAAGATAAAAAAAAGAAAGAGTAAACCTTAATAATAAGATTTCTTATAAGAATCAGTTGAAGCATAGATCAAACTTAATTTTATAGGATACTAGAGTAGATTTTTTCTCTGGAGATTTAATAAGAATAAGTTTAAATGTGTTGTTACTATGTTTAATGAAATAAGTGCTTTCCTATCATATTTGATCACAATTGAGTCATACTACTTGGGTTTATCAAATAAGATATGAGGGATGTCTATTGATCCGCCCATATTTATGCTTATGATATATATATATATATATATATATATATATATATATATATATATATATATATATATTGATACTCCTTTCCAATGATATTTTAATGTGGATACTACGCAAAAATATATATCGTTTATCAAGTAATATAGGACTTTTCAAATTAAGCCCCGAGATATCAAACCCACAGGGAAAGTGATAAATAAATGAAATATATTCTAGCACAAAAAAAAGAAAATTAAGTTTTTACTTTTTAGAAAAGATCTTACGCAAACTAAAAGTAATATTCTTAGGAAATAAAATTCAATTCTTTTTGTTAATTTTTATAATTTGAAATGAAAGTAAGCAACTACTTTTTCTAAACTTTTGTAAGATGAAAACTTAGGTAAATGAAATATAATTTTCCTTTTTATGAATCAGTAACAAGTTATGGAAATTATTGCTGTGGAAGTACCTAAAATATGTTGTGCCAAATAGGGGCAATTTTACTCTTTACCCTTATTAGATATGCTATAAAGAACATAGGCTAATTTACTGTTTTAAAAATCTTGAAGATGGGTTAGGCAGAAAAGATACTAGCTCTCACTCTAGAGTTTCCTCTATTTCCTCCACACGGGGTCTAACATCTCATATCAAAACATAAAACAATAAATCAAATTGGGTGCTTTAGCCTGTCACTCTAAAGTCCTCTAATTTTACACCATCAAAGTATATCTTTCTATTTATTTGCACTCAACCATATGGATTACATTCTTACCCATACAATCTCATGTTGATTCTTTCCAATTGTTAAATGAGACAATACCATACCGGTTCTTACATGTTCTCACAACAAATTTTAACATCTTAATTGGCCAAATTAAGAAGTAAATAAATTGCAAGGTTCTCAATCATAACAAATTCTTCCAATATTGAAATCATATACTTCACACAACATACTTTCATAACTTTATTACTTCATCATTTTAAGGAAAAAGATAAAGAAAACTACTTAGAATTTATGAAGAAAAAAAATCACAACTTAGTTTAAAAGTAGAAACCATAATTAAAACACATAAAATCTTAATTAAAAACCAACTGTAATAACAAAGATAAAGACTTATCTGAAAATCCTCTCCATCAAACTCTTAAAGTTCCTTTGAAAACTCTGCTTTCCCTTACAATACTCCTTAGAGGTTGGCGCCCAACTCTAAGGGTTCTAAATCTCACTTATAATTCTAATACAAACTATAATAAAGTAAAGTAAAGATGGTGAAGTGGAGAGGTGTATTCTAAAATAACTCTCTAACATAAACCACAATCTTAAACATAAACCTCACCCTTCAACATCAAGCCACCCTTTTTCTGATTTTCAAGTCCTCTTTTTATAATTTTCTAAAAGGTGTCTTCGTATCTCTTCAACTTGTGTCCAGATCTAATGTATCTTCCAAGAGATGCATCTATTTAAGAGAGATTTAATTTAAATTTGGAGCCAATAAGAAGTTACCTACGTTCTTACAAAGAGGTGCCTCAAAAACCTCTCCAAAATGGTGCCTAAAATTAAATAACTCCTCTTTGATAACTCCCGCCCGTAAGTGCGGGGTTCCGACGCTTAGCCGCGAGTATGCTGGCGCGTAAGCTCCATATCTGGGTGCATAGCCGTGGCGCCTTGGTGCTTAAGCACGGATTCTGGCGCTTAGCCGCCACATATCACTTTTTTCAATTTTCGTCTTTTTTGCTCTAAATTGAATCTTTTTCACTTCTTTCATCACAACCATCCATTTAATGATACATGTAATAAAAACACAGAAAATACCTTTCATTAAAGTGCAATATCATCAAAAATAGGTATAAAATATGTATAAAAATACTATATATTTAGGTGTATCAAAATCCCCCAAACATGAAATATTACCTGTCCTCAAGTGAAACTTTAATCATATAAAAAATCATACAAATAAATAATGTCATTTCTTTAGAAGTTTTTCCAATTTTTTTTCTAGAAATGTAAGTCCAATTTATAAAAAAAAATTTAGTAAATGAGACCAATTTAAAGTTTATAAATCTCTTAGGTAAAGGTTAATGAAAAATACTAGTTCCTATCTTATTCAGAAATACTAGTAGATTCTTAAAAATACAGAGCTTAGGAATTTTATTTTCTTTACTTAAAAATCTTTATTGAAAATAATTGTACTAACTATATTATATTTATAAGCTTCAATATTTTCTCAAATCTTATACTCTAAAAAAGATCAGTTATGGAACCAATTTTTGATTAGGCCCTTAAATCCTCAAGCTTCTCCTCTCTTTTCACATATACTTCTTCACTTTTCTTTTCTTTCTTTTTATTTTCTTTTTCTTTTCTTTTTCTTTTTGTTATAAGGCAATGATTACTATATCTAGATAGGCTTTTAAAGATTTTCAATTCTACCCTTCCTTTCCTAAAGCATATAGTAGATATATATCTTTAACTTATAAAGACAATAAAAGTTTTGAAAATTATTTTCAAACAAATAAATTTAAGAATTTAAAATAAAAGTCTAATCCTTCTATTTAAAAAAATACAACTTTTCTTACTAAAGATAGTTTCAAAATATTCATCATTTCTTCACTAAAAAATTTTTAACTTTAAATTCTTCATTCTTATTATAGATTTTAACTAAATTATCTTACTCATTTCTTTATTCAAAATTTTATTTCCCTAATATAACTTCATACAATTAATTATTTTTCAATCAAAATTAAATTTTTTAGTACATTTGAGAACAAATAAAATTTTAAGTTTTTGAAAATTATTCTTCCCCTTAAACTTTAAAAATTTCATTATGCTAAAACATTTAAGCATAGTAACAAAATATATGGGTATGAATAAAAAAACTTTAAGTATTAAAATTGCAGGAATTTTTATATCCTAAATATGCATATATTAAAAATATGAATGAAAATGACTTGATCCAAAATTTAAAAAAAAATTCATTTTATAAAAGAAATAAAAGACTTCTAAAGTAGTGGATGACATAAAAACATATTCATACACTTAAACAAAAATCCATAACTAAGACATATATATGGTAGTAAATTGAAATGTTAAGTATGAAATTTAATTAGTGGATTTTAATAGCATTTTAAAACTTCCTAAATAGTTTCTGGAATTAGTTCTAAACTAACAAACAAAATGCACTAACAAATTACTAACACATTTACTACCACAAACATTCACATCACATATCAAAAACATATAACATCCAAAACTAAAATAAGCACAAACTAAAGTATCCCGACAACTATTACAATAAAATGAAAGACATAGAGTAGTCCTCTTTAACATCCACAAATAAAAATAAACCACATAAAAAAAGTAAAAAGTCCACACAAACATCACATAACATAACATCACTCATATGAAATATCAATTCTAATCATCTTCCTCCTCTGCATCATCCCCTTTGTTCCAGACATGGGTAGGCACATATGGGCTATATTGTGGATGAGTGGGTAGCACAACACTAAAATCACCTCTGATCAATCTATCCATGTAACCGTGATAATTTCCCTCATACTCACTATGTCTCTGAAAATATTCCCCAATATGGTCTACTTTCCCCTCTATATCATGCACTTGATTCACAGTATAATTAATATTGTCTTTCATCTTTTTCAAAAGCTTAATCTGGGAATCAGAAAAGTGACTTGACGATGCCTGAGATATGCAAGAACAAGGTGTAGATGCGATAGAAGTAGATGCACTGGAAACTGTAGAAAATCCTCCTCCCCAGCCAAAAATTGAATGCTCAACATAAGTCTTCAAATTCGAACTGTTAATAGGCTTAAGAGGCTGAAGAACCTCTTCCCAATTCTTAGATCTAACAGCAGCTTGCTCACACAATGAATGTATAAGGGAAGCAAATCCCATACCTGCAGTGGTGGCAGATCTGGCAAAATTCCAGATACAATCATAAATAATCTTTCCAATGTCTATTGCCTTCCTCTGCTGAATATAATAGTTCAAAGTGGCTCTAGCTTTACTCCTCTTCGGTGTCATTTCCAAAATTTGCATAAAAATCACTATAAACTCCACATTCTACTCAAAATTACTAAACTCAACTCCTAAAGGCTTAAACTACTAAATCCAAGTAATTTCTCAAAAATTTTCTCAAATTTTCACGATGAATAGTGATTTTTAGATTTCTTCAAAATACACTCAAAATATATAGTGAAAATAAAAAAAATTTTACTGAGGAAAAGTGCTCTTACCTCAAGAAGATTGAATCTAAAAATTTTTACTTGAAACGGCTCAAGATTTGCAAATGTGGTGATGTCCTATCCTCCAAAATCGCGAAATGCCAAAGGAAGAAGTTGAACGTGAGGAAAAATTTGCAATTTTCAGGGTTTTAAGACATGAAAGTTGATTTTCGCGAATAGGGAATAAAGCACGAAAGTATGACGCTTAGCCGCGGAGATCTGGCGTGTAAGCGCGGGGTCTCGGCGCATGGCCGCCATCTCACTAATTTTGATTTTTTCATTAAATACTCATTCTCGCTCCTTTAATCAACCCTAAATTGTTTTAAAAAGTATATCATCACCTTATAATCTTCTTATCTCCAGAATTACCCGTCTTTTGATTGAAAACGATTCAACATAAGTTTTACATGAACACAAACTTTTACTTAATTAAACAAATACAAATTACAAGTACAAATTATAAGTCTTTAATCCAAGATACTTGGATAAGATCTCATCTTTTCTACTCACAAGAAATCACTTAAACTAAATAGTAGACACAAACTAAAAAAACAAACACATTTATAACACTTAACAAACAAAGCAGTATCACTAAAAATAGGAATTCAATGTGTATATAAAAGTAGAATATTTTTAGACATGTCAAAACTCCCCAAACCTAACTCTTAGTTTTCCTCAAGTAATTTTTTTACTATGTAAAAATATTATAACTTATGTTAGTGGGTTTCATTAAAGATTACTATTTTTTTATTCCAAAAATGTGATAGTGAAACCGTAGAAAATTTTTCAGTAGTTTAGGATGGAGCTTGGGTATAAGAATATTTAGTAATTAAATTAGGAATTCTGATTTTATATTCATTTCAAAAATAACTATAAATTGTCACCCTTAAGAATCTTAGAAAAATCTTAAAATAGAATTATATGAGATATCTACTATTAAAGATTTGACCAATACATTTAATATTAAAAATAAGTTTAGTAGTGTAAATAAGTTTTTTTCTTTTAAGAAAATTCAAATGAAACCAATTTTTAATTAGGCATCTCCTCAGCTTCTCCCCACATATTTTTCCTTTTGCTTTTATTTTTCTTTTGATTTTGTTTTTCTTTTTTTTCAGGATCATTTTCAACCCTTTCTCTTCTTCTCTTATTTTCTTTTTTATGTGAGAATTACTATATCTGGATAGCCATTAATGATTTTAAACTTCATTTTCCTCTTCTTAAAGTTAAAAACTTCTCATTGTTCTTTACTTAATAATGTGTATTAGTAGAAAAATAATTTTTCATAGAGACTCAAATTCTCGTTTAAGTGTGGATCTTAGATCTCCAAGTGCTTAAAAAATATACTTTTTCTATTTTGAATAGTAAAAGCATCATCTTATACTTTCATATCAAATATCTTTACTCTAGAACTATTCAAATTTACAAAAAAATAATTTACTTAAGTTTTACTATGAAATTTATAGAATTTAAAATATAGTTCTTCAAAAATTACACCACATACCACAAGTTATGTTAAAGTAATTTTAAAAATATATATTTTATTGA
This sequence comes from Papilionanthe hookeriana x Papilionanthe teres, assembly GCA_022702705.1. NCBI lineage: Eukaryota > Viridiplantae > Streptophyta > Magnoliopsida > Asparagales > Orchidaceae > Papilionanthe > Papilionanthe hookeriana x Papilionanthe teres. Next base: position 22,281,768 of record CM040427.1, read on the forward strand.
GGGCAAATAAGGTTTAGTTTTAAAAAAATTTTCTACCTCCCCCCAAACTTAAATTTTTAACAGGTTAAAACATTCAGTATAGAAATGTTGGAAGGAAGAAAAAATAATAAATATAAATTATAAAACTAACCTTCTATACAGGGTTTTAACATGAAAATATGCAGGTACCGATTAAATAGACAGGTGTATAGCTGTTAATAAAGTTTCATTAAACATGATATATCATAAAGATTTGTTAAATAAAGGAAAACTCTAAACATAAGTAATAATATTAAAAATAGATATTAGTGCAGTAAAAAATAGTAAACAATCCATCAACACTAACAAAAAGTTTAGTACCATTGTTTACAATAACACATAATCTTAAGAAATACAAAAATGTACCACAGACACATAATTAAACTTTATTCAGCAAAAATAAAGATATATCTACTCCTCATCATCATCATCGTCATCCTCTTCATCATCATCTATATCATCCTCTTCATCCTCATCCACAGTTTTTGAGTTCAAAATTTGGAAATGGAGAACTAGATGGAAACTGATCATCCTTCTGTCCTCGAAGAAAACTCACCAAAGAGTCATTAAAATTTGTATCATAATCATGTTTGTGATTTAATTATCCCTGAAAGTGATTAAACGTTCATCAATATCAGGCACTTTCCCTTGTAAATATGCAAAATCATGCACCAGTGCCTAATAATCATTATGAAGTTCATCTGTAGTGGCTGAAGGATGAGCAACAGTACCTAATGTAGATGGTTTAGAAGTGGAGGTAGAAGCATTATCTGAACCTTCAACCCTAGACCTCAATCCAACATGTAGTTCAGATGCATGCATATTGGTCCTACAAATGGGTTTAAGAGGCTGTAATAACTCTTTCCATCTCTCATATCCTACTTCTGATTGCTGCATAAAGTAAAAATCAGAGCAGGGTATCTTATACCTTTAGTGGTTCCACCACTCAAAGAAATGAGGGTTTTCTAATAAATCATTAAGCCAATATTTATATATTTCATTTGTTGAATCCAAAAGTTCAAGGATTCCCTCTCCTTAGTAACCTCACTAAGATGATTGAAGGGAAGAAGTTGTGTAGAAATGAAATAGTGTCATTCCTTAGAGCGTGCATTTAACATTGACGGAAAGAAGTTTACCTTGTGGTTATTCTTAACTTTCCAAACTCTCCTTTCTTCAGTCAGAAATGAAATAACCTCATCCAACTGCGATTCAGTAGCCTCAAATGAAGAGTATTTGCAGTTTGGTGTATCCGGTAACTAGTAAAGAGCATTAATCCGCTCAGAGTAAACTCTACATTTCTTCCTCGAACAAATACCTGGTCATCAAAGGCTTCTTAGACGTTGGCGTAAAATTCGCATACAATGGAGATACCTGTTACAGCGGTGAAGTAGCAAAAGTTTTCCTAATGTCGGCTCACATTCAAACTTTCAATAACTTTTTTGTGTTTAAAGAAAGCTAGCTCTTAAATCAACTTTTTAGAAGTGAGTTGATCATTATATCTGAGTCGAGATTTTACATTGACAAACTTTTTAGAATCAAAGACTTCTATTTCTTTCCCATCTTTAGTTTAGGAGCCATGATAAGTCTAAAAATCCACAATAAATCCAAATAAATTCAAAATAAAATTTCTATGGACTCCTAAAATCAAAATTAATACTAAGAAACTTCACACCATAGATTCTTCACTATTTTCTTCCAAGTTTATGAATTTCAGTATTTCTATAATGTACAAGAAATCCATGGTGAAAAGTAGAAATTTCTATACCAAAGTGAAGCTCTTACCAGGAGAATAAGAAATATAACATTTTCAATACACAAAATCGCTTTAAAATCGAATGTAGTGATGCCCTAAGGTGAATGTTCGGTGCTTTTCGTGAAGAAGAAGAAGAAATAGACAAAAAAAATGGTGCAAAACGGTCAGGCCTCTTTCACGATCTTAAACCGCGATCTGGCGGTTCAGCCGAACTATCTACTAGGCTCCACATTTTGGTGCTTAGGTGTCGGTGCTAAAAAAATTATTAAATTTAATAAAAAGCGCTGAACACCAAGGCACTACGGCCTCTAATTAGCCCTATTTCAAATTGATTTTTATAATCGAGTAATCTTCCAACTTCCAATTTTGACAAACAACAAGTTTATATTTTGGAAAGTAGTATTTTATTTGAAAATAATTTTAAATTTGAAAATTTTAAGATATGAAATCAAACTGATCTCACATCCCGAATAGTTTATATAAACGAGCACCGCATCACAAACTGTGTATCTATATCGAAAAGTAGACACTGATTGTTTGGTGATGGAGCTCGATTTAAATAAACTAGAAGATTTAGTGACATCCGTTTGATGCCTATAACCAATTTTATAAGCAAATAAATTCACAGCTTAATATGAAAGCATTAAACGGGGTTTATATTACTCAGGTTCTCTAAAATTCCTATAAAGACGAGCACTATAGTTAATTATATCTTAAGTGACGGAATCACCTAGAAAACTCTCGATAATAATCGGTAATTACTGCTCTCGAGAATTTGAAAGTTTAAGGTTTTCGAGGATTGAATTTTGGAATTTCGATAGGGAATGGATCGAATTTGGAACATTTTGTTTTGGGAATTCGAAGGAAGAAAGGTAGGAGAAATCACGGATTCGAGCGAACTTCGGTAATTCCCAACTATCCTATTGTTTGGCTTGGATTTAGAAAAGTCCTAATATTTATTTAATGTTTTGATCTTGCTGATTTTAATTAATTAGGACTTATATTTGTATGTTAGAATCACACGAAATAGCCTCGAAGATGTGAGGGTTTATGTCGTATCGGACGACTACCTCGAAAATCCTAAGATAGGATAGGGCTTAATTTACATGACATGATCATACGAAATGCCTAACGAAGAGTTGAGGATTTATGTTGCAGCTAGTGCAAACTACCTCGAAATCCTATGACTTAGTTATTTAATTCTAAGAAAGTTTCTTTGAAGTAGATTCGAGGTTTCTTGATGACGATGGCCAAGTCTTTGCCATCATGCTCCGAGAGTCCTTGTTGTTGCGAGAGGTTTTGTTTTAGAAGTCGCGAATCGGGAGATGAGAAAAGTGTCGTGGTTTGAGAAAATCTTAATTTCAAGTGTTTTTTATGTTTTAATTAAAACAAATCTTAAAGTTGATTATAACGACATAGGTTAAGATCCGCGGTTCCATCCTTCGGCATCGTTATTTTTATCGGATTCACTTAGTCCGGATGAATTTGCTTAAACTCGACTAAATGAGTTACACGCTTTCATTTAGGCAGTAGGAAATCCAGTTAGCAACACGTAGGTTACATCATCAGAGGTATTCCGATCATCCAACAAGACGTTTTAATTTAGTTGTAGTTGTAGTTTTGTATTACGTTTGTGATTAAATTTTGAGTTGTTTTATATTTTGAAATGTTGTGGCGGTGAATTTTATCTTGCGGTGACTTTTAATTTAGTTTTGGTTTCGGTTTAGGGACTATCACTAGAAGTGTGGGTTTTCGTGCAACGATTGTTTATCATACAGAAAAGTAAGTGCGATGCGATTAAATAAATTGCGATAAGGTAAATTGCTGATAGAATAAAAGCGTACTGGAGGGTCTTCCAGTCATCTGCAATTGCACTTAAAACACGATTTAGAATATTTAAGCAAGTTCTCAGGTAAAGGTAAGGGAAGGGTTATGGTTTTACTACCAAATTCTAATCACTATGGCTAATCATTTCTATGACGTCCAGGTTCTTGTGTTTTGGTTTGAGGACAATTTTCTTCATCGAAGAATAATTAAGTTCGATTGTTCTTGTAAGTATCTTATCATATTGAGAAAATGCTTAAGAAGAATCTTAAGCATCTTCTCGATATTCTTTAGAATTGTTTTAAGTCAGAATGAATTTAATTATACAAATGAATTAATCGTCAGAGAATTGAAGTTTTGTTATCTTGCTCGAGTGAACTAGGATATTTGAATGTCACATAAGTGAAGTAACATTTCATTTAATGTTCGTTTAGGAGTTATGATAACGAAAGTTTTCGAGGCGATTGGTGTTGAAGTGGTTTGTGATTTGGTTTAATTTCGGTTATCGGATTTAAATTTGGAATAGTGTTCGAGTTCTTTTATATTTAATTTCTTTATGTCTTAGGTGATGTTATTTAATTCAATTTTATTTAACTTTAATTTAATTTAATTTGGTTTAGTTTTAATTTTTAATTTAATTTTGATTTTTAATTTTAATTTTAATTTTAATTTTAATTTGATTTGATTTGATTTTATTTTAATTTAATTTAATTTAATTTAATTTAATTTAATTTAATTTAATTTAATTTAATTTAATTATTTATTTTTTTTAATTTAATCCTATTTAATTTAATTTAATTTATTTGATTTAATTTAATTTAATTTATTTAATTTGTTTGATTTAATTTAATTTAATCTTTAATTTAATTTTATTTTTAATTTTAGTTTAATTGAAAATTTAAAAAGAGTTTAATAATTTGACTTTTTAATTTAATTTTAATGATTAAGTCCTTTAACATTTTAAAACTTAAATTTGAATTATCATTTTAATTAGGAATTAAATATTATTGAGATGATTAATTTAGGGATTTTTAAATTAAAGAATAAATCTATTACAATAATATCCCTATTTTAATAATTCGATTTTATTATTCTTCAAATTTAATCGATTATTTAATTAAGGTTTATTTCAATTATTTTAAATTGTTTAGTAGGTTTATACTACTTTAATTATTTAAATTTCAATCATCAAATCAGATTAAGATCAAATATTTTACTTGTTAATTTTATTAAACCTAAAGTTTTAATTAAGGGTTAAAATTTTAATTACCATTTTGCCCTCGAAGCTTAATAATTTCATAACTCACTAAATTGAGCTTAAATGAACTTGAAATTTTTATGTGACTTCACTCGTATGCTCGATAAATACATGAGAGGAGAAAATGTGATTTTTACGTATTTAATTTATTTATGTAATTATTTTTGGTGGAAAATAGGAATTTCGAGGAAAATTTAGTAATATGACGAGGCAAAGTTTACATCCTTAAGAAAATTATGGGACATTCATAATGACTGAGAGGACACTTGGACCGATTTTGGTGATTTTTTAAATTATATTATTTTTATTATAATTATTTTAAGTTTTGGAGTATTAATTAATTTAAAAATAAAATAAAGGTTGAAAAATGAAATTTATATTTTTCAAAAATCTCTCGATATCGAAATCGAGAGAATCGATTTTTGCGATTTTCGATTTTTCTTTGATTTATTATAATTATTTTAGTGAAAATGCTTAGAAAATACATTTTTTAAATTTTAAAATTACCACAGAGCTTTAGAATTTAATATCTCATTAAATAGACGCTAAGAAAAATATGGGATTTATTCATAAGTGATTAAAATTCAAAATGTGACATTTTGGTGAATTTTATTATTTTTATGATTTTTATTATTTTTTAATTATTAAAATATTAAAATAATGCAAAAAAATTAAATTTTTAGAAAATTTAAACTTTGATTTCCTTAAATTCCCCTGATATCGGAGAGGCTCAAAACCGATTTGGTGAATTTTTGAAAGGTATTTTGAAAGTTATGAATTTTTAAAGTTTAAAATGGCTAAATGGCTTAATCAACCTAGTTTAGTAGAGTTAATCGAAGTCGAATTGACTTCAAATTTTTATGGTGGGTTCTACGATCCTAAAGGTCGATGGAGAATTGATTTCAAGTCGTATGGTTAGCTCTAATTAATTAAGGAGCTATTTTGGGTGTTTAAGCCGATTAGGGTTATTTTAAATGAACTAATTCAAACTCTATTTTCTAGAGGTCCTCTTGTCATAAGAGACATCACTAAATTTTCATAGAATTTATTTCACAACATGCTAATTATTAAATTTAAAATACTCAAAACAGACAACATGAATTTGAAAAAACAATAACTTCTCGTAGGGATGGGCTCGACTTTGGAAAATTCGGGGAATGTTCCCAAACTCGGAAGGCTTAAAGCCACTATGGTCTCATACCATAGTGAATTTCCTATATGCATGGAGAATTAAAACAATACGAAGGGAAATAAATCATAAAAAATAAAATACTTGATGAAATTAAATTATTTCTTTTCCACATTATTCTCACTACGTTCAGCTGAGTAAGAGGGTATTTTTATTTTATTTTTACGATTTTCCTACACGAAAGTTATGGATTTTTGAAGTTTAGGGAATTAAATAAATAGAAAAATACCCTAATTTTCTATTTATCCACGCGGCGCCGCGTCGGCCTCGAGCGACTCCGAAGCGCCGGGTGGCGCTCTCCGGTCGACGCCGCCATCGACTCGGCGCTCCGGGGCCCGGCTGTGTCGTTCCATCTCCGATCCGGCGCGATCCTGGCCGTCCGTCCGCGCGTGTATTAAATGAACGGCATCCGTTCATCGTCCCGGGCGTCCTTACCGAGAGCCGTCGCGTCTTCGAGGCAAAGATCTCACTCGATACTTGACCAAATTTAACGTTCTTATGCTCACATGGATTCGTCTCGAGAAGACGAACACATCCATACGGTTTATGTGGCATGAAATTGACTCAATGAAAATGGAGAATGTTCGAAGCTCGGGAAGAAGAGTGAGGCCATACCTTTGCTCGGAGAAGTGTGGCTTCGATGCGAGGGTTGTGTCACCTTCGATTGGATCCCGGCGAAGCTCCGGATGAAGTCTCTGGTTTCGGTGAATTGCCTAGCTATGAAAGTGACCACGGTAGATCACAAAGCTTGGAGGCTGGAACAAGCTGGGTGGCTCTGGAGATGGGGCTTTCGGTGGGAAACTTCTCCTCTTGGTCCGAGTGAAGGTGTAGGACCGATCGATTTGAGGATTGGCTCACTATGGCAAAGTGTCATGGTTTTGGGTGAAATTTCGGTTGAGAAATTGGATTCGTTGGTGGGGATTAGGGCAAATTGACACGGGGATCAAGCCGCTCTACAGGATGGAGAAGGGTTTAGAACAATTTTGGCGAGTTTCGGCGAGGTTTGTGCCACTCTCCTTTCATGGCCGTGAGGGGGTCGGGTTTAAATAGAGGTGGCTGGAGAGCCTCGCGGGCATGACGAGGGCTGGGATCGAGTGCTCTGGGCATGGGAAGAACGGCCATGGTGGCCATTGGGCATGGGGCGGCTCAGCGAGGTGGAATTCCAAAGTTTGGCTCCTCCTGAGGTCTCGGCGCATGGTGTTTTCCGGCGACCCGGGCGGGCGGCGGCCGAGGCATGGGTCACCCTCGGGGTCGGTGAGGTCGGAGCTTGATTCTGTGAGTTCGATTGATGGTTTCCATGTGTAAAGGTGGTGAATTGAAATGGAATGGGAAAGGGGTGATTTTGGCTTGGTTTAGGTCGACCCAAGTATTTGTGCTTGGTTCACCATCCGAGGCTTGACCTTGGTGAGGGGAATCATTTGGGTCGAGTTTGAATTGTGGTAGTGAAGTCCCCATCCATGGTGAGGTGGCTAAACATGGTTTAGAGTGTATCATGCTTAAGGTAAAAAGGGCTTAAAAAGGGTTTAAGAAAGAGACCCTCTCTCTTACCATTAATGGTTTGGTGAGGTGGAAAGTGGATTCCATGGCTCTCATGGCTCTTATGGGGCTCATGCATGGCTTCATGGCTTGTCTTTGGCTTGGGGAAAAGCTTGGTCAATTTCATGAAAATGGATCTTAGAAATTTTGGTAATTTGATGGGAATTTGTATGGGGCTTAATTTGGAATGGCTTCATGATGAGTTTTGAAACTTAGGGATTGATTTAATTGAGGGTATGATGAGAAGAATTTGTCATATGGGCTTTGGATTGATTTTAGCCCTTTGGATTTTGGTGAAGATGGGCTTTAGGAAGGTTTCATGTAAGTGGGCTTTTGGTTTAAAAATAGATTTATGGATGGGAATTTTGTAGAAGTTTGGGCCAAATAATTGTTGGGTTTAGCTCATAGATGTGTCATGAGTGACTTGAAGCAAATTGGGAGTGATTTGGGTTTGAATTGGGTTGAATTTGGGCTCCTTTGGTGAATGGGCCAATATAGGTCAAATTGAGCTAACTTGGGTAAATGTTGGGCTAGGGTTGAAATTGATGTAAAATAAATGTTGGGAAATGTTTATGGGAGTGTTTCAAAGAGGTTTTGGCTTTGGTTGGGTTTTGATTTTGGGGTTTGGGCTTATTTGGGTTAGGTTTGGGTTTAGGTCAAAATTGGGCCTTCTAGCTTTGGGTTGGATTTGAGTGGGGTTTGGGTCCAAATTTTGGGCAAATCATGTTAAGGTTTTGTTTGTAGGGATGTTAAGGAAGGTTTAGAAAAGATTTGGGGTTAATTGGAGTTGAATTGGGTGAGTTTGGGTTAGGTTTGGGTTTGGGTCCAAATTGGGCCTTAAGGCCAAAAGTGGAATTGGATCCAAATGTCAATCAAATTGAACTTGGATTTGGTCCAGATTGGTGTTGGGAATGTTGAATGGAAGTTTAGAATTGAATTGGACCAGAATTTGGAGTCGGTGGGTAGGTTTGGTTTGACATTGGGTTCACTTTGGGTTAAAATTGGTCGAGTGGGGGTTTTGACAAAAGTAGGGTAAATTGACAAACTTGGCCCATGGTGTAGTTGAACAAAATGAAATTGGGAATATTTGGGATTTTCTGGAATTTTACGGAATTTTACGAATTTTTGGATTTTTGGGTCAAGAGGGGTATTTTGGGTATTTGGAGGGTATTGGGAGGTATTTTTGGAATTTTTGGTATTTTTGGGTATGGATGATCAATTTGAGTAATGTGGTAATTCTTGGGGTTAATTTTGAGAAATTTTGGGTAATTTAGGTGATTTTGGAAGATTTCAAGGGTTTTGGGTAGGCTAGGCGGGTGTAGGGTCCCGGGGGTCAAAAATTGAAAATTTGGAAAATTGAAGATTGGGTGAATGTAAGTGGAATAAAGTCATTTTGGTTGAGCCATGAAGCCATATCAAGCCCACATGAGCCATGAAGGGACTCATTTGAGGCATCCATCTATGTTGTTCCTAACCCTCTTAGCCGAGGGCTTAGGGGTTAAGGACCATCCATGTGAATCACCTACATGAGTCGGGAGGTCGAGTTGGGTATGGGTGTGTGAAAGTGTAGTGTATGTGTAAGTCGGCCCCTTCACTGAGACCGAGGCCACCGGAGGCGATCCTAAGGCCGAAGAGTCCTATAGGAACTCACCCTTTAAACTTCCACATTTGATTTCGACCCTGCTAGGTGATTAGGGGTCTATAGTCGAGTTTGTGGAGTTTGCGAGGAGTTAAGAAGTGGTTTGAATTTCTAAAAGGTGGGTCCCGATTCTAATCCTCTAAGATAGTCGAAGGAAAAGCCTGAGGCTAGATCCTAAGTCTTAAAGGGAAGAAGAGAAGACCTCATCAAAAATGAGGTCAACAAATGGACCCCGATAGGTGTGGTGTGCTTAACCAAGCACACGCGCGTATTGGCGTTGATCGAAAAGATCAACAAAACCAACACGAATGTCCAAGTGACAAACTTAGGACAAAGTAGAAGAATTCTGCTGGGGAGTGTCAAGTATATCTACGAGGCTGGAGATTCTCGAACTCTCGCTGGGGAAAGGAAAATGAGGTGAATCCTAAATCACATGACCTGGGGGAATTTCAATTTAGATTTTATTTTGTTTCAGTTTAAGTTTTGAATTGTGAGCTTAGATTTCAATTTGGAGTTTTAATTTAGATTGAAGTTTTGTCAAAATTAATTTGAAGGGATTTGAACTTGAAATGAAAATTGGAATTTTGTGGTTTTAGATGTAACATCTTCAACCTCAAAAGAAAATTAAATTGATTGGATTGAATCATTACATTGAGGTGAGATCTCAGAGCAATGCGGTGTTGGATGTAAAATCCTTAACCTCAAGAGTTTGATTTTGATGTACTTCATCGCAATAGGGAAAGAATCCTAAAGCATGATACGGTTTCGGATGTAAAATCCTCGACCCCAAGAATTTGGTTTTGATGTATTTCATTGCGAAAGGGAAAGAATCCTAAAGCAATGCGAGTTTTGGATGTAAAATCCTCAACTCCAAAAGTTTGAATTTGATGTATCTCATTGCGATAGGGAAATGATCCTAAAGCAATGCAGTCTCGGATGTAAAATCCTCAACTCCAAAAGTTTGATTTTTTTGATGTATTTCATTGCGATAAGGAAATGATCCTAAAACGATACGATCTTGAATGTAAAATCCTCGACTCCAAAAGTTTGAATTTGATGTATTTCATTGCGATAAGGAAAGGATCCTAAAGCGATGCGGTCTCGGATGTAAAATCCTCAACCCCAAGAATTTGAATTTGATGTATTTCATTGCGATAAGGAAAGGATCCTAAAGCAATGCGGTCTCGGATGTAAAATCCTCAACCCGAAAATTTGAATTTGATGTATTTCATTGCGATAGGGAAAGGCTCCTAAGCGATGCGGTCTCGGATGTAAAATCCTCGACCCAAAAGTTTGAATTTGATGTATTTCATTGCGATAGGGAAAGAATCCTAAAGCAATGCGGTCTCGGATGTAAAATCCTCGACTCAAAAGTTTGAATTTGATGTATTTCATTGCGATAGGGAAATGATCCTAAAGCAATGCAGTCTCAGATGTAAAATCCTCGACCCAAAAGTTTGAATTTTTTTTGATGTATTTCATTGACTTTGCAAAGATTTGTAGTGTTGATTTGAAAAGTGTGGAATTTTGGTGTTTCGAGAATTTCATGAAAGTTGTAAAAGACTTTCATGGAAGGAAATAGATAGGAGGGAATATGTAGATGCTACATGTCCCATTCAAAAGAGTCGATCGGAAGTCACTGATTTGGATTGGATATAATTCCTCGCCATCAGATTCGATCAGTGTCAATAGAATCAACCGCTTCCATCCCAGACAAGGGAAAGAGTAGAACAGATTGGATTTCAGATTTGGGAGATTGAATTTAAATTTGATTGAGGTTTGATTTGAGATCTGGAAAGATGAATTTGAATTTTGATTTAAAATTTGATTTGAAATTTGGAAGGTTGAGTTTGAAATTTGATTGAGATTTGGAATCTGAAAAGATTGAATTTGAGATTTGATTGAGATTTGGAATCTGGAAAGATTGAATTTGAATTTGATTTAGATTTGATTCGAAATTTATGTTCATTTTGTTTGTCTTTAATGGTTCGAATTTATTTTATCGTTTATTTAATGTTCATGTGAATTTGGTGTTCATCATCTTTAGATGTTTAAGGAAAGTTTTCTTTTATTCTCTTTTTTTTTTGTTCGAAGTTCATTTAACTTTAATGGCGTTTCCCAGTCAATTTGCACAAAGGAGGTGAAGGCCAAAAATGTGACATGGTCACTTTCATTCCAATCATGTCGAAGATACATCATACAACTTGATCTGGAATACATCTCATACAATCCATGTAGACTCAAAACGGACTATGTATGATCTTTGTCGATCCATCCAAAAGGGTATCTGTCAAAATCCATGTCTGAATAGTGGGGTACATAGTTAATAACATCACCTTCCAAGCCATCCTTGGCAAGGATGCCGTATGGATGTACGTTGGAGGTGTGATATTTTCCATGCAACTCACAGCTCGTAAGGCCGGAGGCTCTCTAGCTCCGGGTACGGATGGAAGTGGTAAGGTGTCTTCCTGTCGTCCATCCTTCGAAAGTAGTCGAGATCCGCTTCACTGGTACTCTCGGTATGCAATGTTTAGCGACATCCGCTCCGTTGCCCTTCGGTATCATGACGGAACCTACGGTAATGGTGTCTTCATCGGCCCTCGGAACTCACCTGGGCTCTGCTATCCGGAGGTCGGATCCGAACATGATGTTACACTCGTTCGGGAAAGAAACGCGTGCGAAAGGTCCGACAAAGTCGTGGTGATCTATGTGCGGGGGTATGCGGTCACCACTGCTTGTAAATATTAATGATGCAAGCTGTTGGGTATGCAATCCGTCAGCGGTACCCTCCATGTTATCAATCTTTTTACCATTCTTTTGATGACCAATGGCATTGGATCCACCTGGCCATGACGGAGTATTCCCGGTGGGTTTCCCTTCCTGTCTTCTGCGAAGTTGTAGTAGCATCCACATTGTATTGTAATTCTTCCTTTCCCTGGCATCCATCTCCGGGGTTCTGAGTAGGTGTTTTCTCTTAGGCGGCCCGCTCGGCCCATTCTTTTTAAATCCCGGATGCAATCCACGATTTGTTGTTGTTCATATTCGAGAATACGTCCGTATGTAGCTCGAGGCCTTCTAGTATATTGATTCTTACGCCTACGATTCTCTCGAAGTATTCAAAAGTTTTCTTTTCGACATTCGCATTCTTTCCGGCTCGTACTACGGAATAATGCGCAAATGTCGGGGCACAGTGACGTATTGTGGGATATACGGCTCGATCCCTTCACGTTCTCCTGCATACCTCGGCTCCTCGGGGATGATGTCCGTCGGGACATCCTCCGGGGTTGCTTCGCAACAAGGTTATGCATTGCCGGTGGTTCTATCCGGTGGCGTGGTAGCCTTCTTTCTTCGATCTTCGTGAGATTTCCACTGGTCCCTTACGTTATCCTAGGAGCTGGCCTCCTTTCTTCGGTATACGAGTGAGCTGGCGTCCTTGAAGTGTATGTCTTGGCATATAGGCTTGCCTCGTCGCGGTCGGTCCGTTGCTACTTTGGTTAACATCTTACGGATACGGAGATTCTTATTTCTTCGTTGAGTTCTTTGTGAGAGTAGCTCTTCGTACTTCTGAATCTCGTGGGCGCGGCGCCGACAAGCACTGCCCTCTGCTGTAGCGACTACGGACTTGATTTTCTTATCTTCTTCGGTGTTTGTTTTCCTTTTCTTCTTCGTTGGATTGGTGGCTTGGGCCACCCACTTTCATTCTTGTCGGCTGGGCGGTTCCTCTCGATCGGCGGGACCCGGTCACTTTCCTCGTATTGCGGGTCTGCGGTGCGAAGTCCGAGTCGATCTCGATTATCGCTCCATCTTTCACCCTCTTTTTGTCGAGTGCGAGGCTTATGCCATTTCTAAAGTTCGGGACCAATCGCTCGTTCGACATTTCCTGCGAAAAGACGAGGAAAAGGATCGGGAGGTCGTACTTAAGAACAAGAACATTAAGAAAATGTTTATTAAAGACATTTTTTTTATATTATTATTTTTTGTATTTTTAAATTTAACGGGAATGAAGTGGGATAAGATCGGGAAAGAGATTTTGATGTGGAAGAGAAAACGAGGAAAGCTTTATTATCATGATTTTATTATTTTAGCACATTTTTTATTATTTTTGGGTTCGGACCCGGTCATAAGTAATTACTTCGCCGTGCTTCTAAGGATGAAGAATTCATTCTTTCGAAACATCGAGTAGCGTAATACTTTTTCAAGTATCGTCCGTTGATCGGAAGCATATGTCGTTCTCCTTGGCGAGTTCACCGGTGGTAGGAGCCTCCCGAAGTAGGCTGCCTCGACCATGAAACGGCCCTTCCCGAGTGGGTTCAAATTTTCCTCCTATCTTGCGGTGTGCGAGAATAGGTCTTTTGAGAACGAGAACTAAGTCACCAACTTTGAAGGTTCTTGGGCGGACCCGGTCTGTCATGGGCTTGAACCATCTTAGCTTGGTATAGCTCTAAATTCTGTTGTGACTGCAAGTCTTTTCCCTTCAGGGCTTTCAATTCCTCTAGTCGTAATTTGGCATTCTCTTCGTCGTGATTTTGTTTGCAGTTGCAATTCGAGTGAAGGAAGGTCGAACCTCTAAAGGTAACACTTGCCTCGGACCCATACACCGGAGCGTAAGGTGTAGCTTGAGTGGGAGTTCTAAAGGTTGTCCTGTAGGCCCATAAGGCTTCTAATAACTTCTCGTGCCAATTTCTCTTATTATCGTCCAAGGTTTTCTTTAAGATTTGAACAAGAGTTTTATTAAAAGCCTCAGCCAGGCCTTTTGCTCTTGGGTAGTAAATTGTTGAATATCGCCAGTCGATTCCGTGTCTCTCGACAAAATTGTTGATTTGTGTGCTTCGAATGCGACCCATTATACGAGATAATCTCGAGCGGCACTCCGAAACGGTAGACAACTTGGTTCTTAAAAAGCGTAGCACGTGGTGTGCTTTCACTTCTCCGAGTGGAGCTGCCTCTGCCTACTTGGAAAAGTAATCGTAGCCGCAAGAATGAAGCGATGACCTTTTGAAGATGGTGGTTCTATTGGGCCCACTATATACGTGCCCTGACATTCTAATGGCCACGACGCGATTGTCGGATATAGCACATTTGGAGGTTGGTGTAGAACCACTCCGTGCACTTGGCATTGGTGACGGCTCTTGGCGATTTTCATGCGGTCGGTCATCATCGAGGGCCGGTAGTACCCTAGTCTTTTAATTTTCATTTTCATCTTCGGACCCGGCTGGTGAGCGCCATAGAGTCTCGAATGCACCTCTTTAACAATTTCACGGGCCTCGGACCCGCTTAGGCACCTTAGCCACATTTGATCGAAAAGACCTTCGTATAACGTGTTATTTATTAATGCGTAAGACGAGTTCTTTTCTTGATGCGATGGGCTAGCGACCTATCGTCTAGTAGTTTTCTCGTTTGCGGGTAGTACGTTAATGGTTGTCGCCGATCTTACGTGTTTTACGTCACTTATTGCAGCTGATTCTTCTTCTTTTCTCGATTTGTGTATCGTGTCTGTGTCGAGCTGTGATAGGACCTGACGTCCGTGAACTGACACTTCCACTGATTCATCTTGCAAACAGGCAAATTCTTTTGCGAGGCGAGCTAACGCATCTGCTAAGACATTTTCTTTTATGGGAATTTTGTAGATTGTCACATTCGGAATTTGTTCCAACAATTGTATGGCATACTTGGAAGTATTGCTCGAGTCTTGGTTTTAAAATTATGTCTCGTCCGATGATACGTTGAATGATTAATCGCGAATCCCCGTAGATGTTGATGTCCGTTATCCCCATTTGAATAGTTAATTCCGGTCTGTTATGAGGGCTTCGTATTACGCTTCGTTGTTTGTCACGGTTACTGTCGAGTGGTAGGAGTATCTTAACATCCCCGCTCGGTGTTATAAAGATTAATCGATTCCTGCCTTCACGGACACTATCACTTGCGATTCTTCGTCTTTGTGTGCTTGAAGATGCTCCGTCGAAATATAATTCCCAACGTCGATCATCGGGGTCTTCTAGGCTCATTATTTGTTCATCTGGCAGATCGTCATTAAGAGGAGATTCTGCCGGCAAAGGGTGTGCTGCGAGGAAGTCTGCTAAGACTTGTCCCTTTACGGCACGAAGAGGCACAAAAGTTATATCAAATTGCAATAATATCATTGACCATCTGGCAAGTCCGTCGGAAAGCGTTGGACGGGTCATCGAGTATTGCAGATGGATTAAATTTCGAGATCGAGTTGACCTTATGAGAAAGCATGTAGTGCACGAGCTTTTGAGCGGCGAAGATCGGGGCCAAACAATGCTTTTCGATTGTGGGATACCTTATTTCCGTCGGAAGTAAACGACGGCTTAAGTAGTAAAGAGCATTTTCTTTACCCTCATCATTGACACTAAGTCTAACGGAGCTCAGAGAAGTCGTCTAAAGCCGCGGTATAAAGTATCGATGGCACTACTGAGGCCAGAGTCGCTAAGACGGGAGGTGTCATTAAATATTGTTTAATGTCTTCGAAAGGTCTTCGGCATTTCTCTTCCCAAATAAATTTGGCGTCCTTTTTAGCTCAGTGCTGAGAAAGGTGACACTCACTCGACAAGTTTGAGATAAAGCGTCGAAGATATGCCGGCTTCCCTTGAAAGGATCGTAGTTGTTTTAAGGTTTTGGGAGGCGGCATTTCTAAGATAGCTTTAATCTTTTCGGGTCGACTTCGATTCCACGATGTCGGACAACGAATCCTAAGAATTTCCGGAGGTGACGCCGAAGGCGCATTTTAAGGGATTCATCTTAAGGTTAAATTGTCTTAATCATTCGAAAATAATTCTCAAATCATACAAGTGGTTGTCCTTTACTTTGCTTTTGATGACCACATCGTCCACGTAGCATTCGACTTGATTGTGGATGAGATCATCAAAAATTCTTGTCATTGATCTCTGGTAGGTTGCTCCTGCGTTCTTCAGTCCGAATGGCATCACTGTGCAGCAATATACTCCGATCGGCGTTCGAATCTTTGTAAGTTTTTCATCTTCGGAGCCATTTTTATCCGGTTGTATCTCGAAGATCCGTCCATGAATGAGAATATTTCATGTGTCGAAGCAATGTCGATCATTAATTACGAGATCGATAGAGGGAATTCATCTTTTGGACATGCCTTGTTTAAATCTACGAAATCCACACAAATTCGATACGACCATTCTTCTTTACGATGGCACTACATTGGCTAGCCAAGTTGGGTATTGTTCTTCACGGACAAATTTGGCGTCTATTAGCTTTTTAACTTCGGCTATGACTTGTTGTTCGATTTCTAGACGCATTCTTCCGGGACCTTGTCTAGCCAGGACGAAGTAGGATCCACTCCTAGCTTATGGATCGCGACCTCCGGAGCTAATCACGGCATCTCATCGTAGCTCCAAGCAAAACGAGTCTTTAAATTCCATTAATAACTTGATTATTTCTTCGGAGTCTTATTTATTTAGCAAGGAGCTAACAAAGGTAGGTCACAGGCTCTTCGTTAGTACCTAAGTTAACTTCGTTAACTCATCTATTGTAGATTTGATCTCTTCTTCGAACTACGGTGGAGCGTCTCCAATTTGTAAATCTTCAAATTCTTCTGTAGTTTCCATGCAATTTTCATTAGACTCACAAGTGACAACCAAGCAAAATTCAGTATCGTCAACTGATTCTACTGTGCCGAATCTGAGACCATGCTTTGAATTGGGTGGACGACCAGAGTTATTCCATAATTTTTTGAAATGTTGTGATTGACCTTTTGTCCATTTTCGAGGTAAGAAACCACGCTGAATTAAATTTTGAACACAGGGAGAGTACCACTCAAAAGGTAATTCCATTAATTCGATGAAGTGACATCTTCAGATTGTACATTATTTTCGGTTTGGAGGAAGGAGCACCACGGTAGAATTTGATTGGCTTTGCACCGCCGCTATGTACCTCTTTGACCACCATACCCTCGACCTTATTAGAATGGATCGGGCTTAGGGTCATAGTATGTACATAGTGGTTAATCTTCTCGTACATTGATTTATATTCTTCATTCTTCTCATCTTCGAGAGAGATCTTGAATTGCGGCTTCTTTCGACTTATTGTCGCTGCTTCTTGCTTGATTTCTTTTTCTTCTTCGAAGCTGTCTTCTCGATCGACATTGATGGTCGGTTTCCTCCGTCCAACTGTCCTAACGTCTCTACCACGACCTCATCCCCGGCCTCGACCTCGGATGCGAGTTGTGGAGAAACCTTCACCATCTCGCCGTAAGGGAGTGGTGAGTGATTGTTGGACTAGAACTTCGAGTTCTTCGTTGTCCCGAACTTTCTTTGCTTCATTTGTTATGGTATCTCGGAGAAGATTGTTTTCTTCGGAGGTGCATAATAAGTTGCATCTTCATGGATTCCGATTTCGTGTACGGAGAATGGTTGTAAGTCACCTTTGATGCATTGTTCCCCTCCATCATAGTATTTGATGCAGCGATGTAGAGATGATGGTACCATCCTATTTTCATGTATCCATGGTCGGCCCGATAGAGCGTTGAACGACGTTTCGAATCGATTATGTGAAATTTTGTGGTTGTCTTTGCTAAGTCACCGGTCTTCATTAGTAGCGTTATTGATCAGAGGCTCTTTCTCATTTACGGTTGAATCCTCTTAATAACATTTTGTCCGCTTCGAGCTCACGAGCATCAATTTCCAAATATGCTAGTGCTCGAAGACTCATTATATTGATTGATGCTCCTGGATCCACCAATACTCTGGAGAGTGTAAACTTTCCAATTGTAACTGAAATGTACAACGGTCGGTTGTGATCTGTTGTCCCAAGTAGTAGGTCATTGTCCGTGAAGGTAACACCTCGTTGTTCCTTTAACGAGCAAACCTCATCTAGGAATCTCCGGCCATTTGAGCTAAGCAAATTCCGGATCGAGTAAGGCCTTGATCGAGCTTCTCTCATCTCCTTTGATAAGTGAGAGCGTCGTAGATGCTCAGTTTGGCCGGTAGTTTCCTAAGATGGGCTAGCACGTTGTAGTCCACTTTATTTCCATGTGTCTCGACTTCTTCTCGAAAGGGTATTTCTTCTGTCGGGGTTGGTTCTTCCTAAACAACCACCTGCTTTCCTTTGTCCTTTGGACCCATTCTCGGAGGTAGAACTCTTCCACTTCTTAAGTTGACTTTTGTAATTTCATCTGACTCTAGTATTGAGTTTGCTGGTGTTTCCTCCGAATCGGAATGACGGGTTCTTCCGGATTAGCTTCGGAGTCCGAAGGCTCTAACTCTATCGTGATCGGAGCTCCTCGAAACTCGCAAATAGATTCGTTGCTTGTTGAACTCTCGTAGCCTCCTTGATGGATGTCTTCTTCGTCATTGTGATCGTCGAGATTGTGTATGATTTGAGAATTGTCGTTGGTATCGAATTCGATGTCCGGATTGTCGCTAGTTACGTAATTGTTAGAAACAGTCAAAACGTAGCCAATGCCATCACCCTTATCATTATAAGATCCCACCGAAGTGAGCAGATAATCATACAGAGTCAGAGGTTCTAGTGATTTCTCCCCCTAATCCGAAACAACTATCCTAGGATAAGCAGCCCCTAGTGTAGCCTTAGGAGCCTCGGTCTTCTCTTCTTCGTCGATTCTCTTCTTCTCTTCAATCGTCTCCTGTTGAGGTGGTTCTTTTATCGCAAGTGATAGTGCCGACTTGACAGGTTTCGAACTCTGAATTGAGGCTCGCACCGAAGCGGTTTGGATGTGATCCAAAATCTTTTTCGAAGACCTTGTCCAAGCGGTAGCCCATCCATCATCGGTCGCATAGGGGTCTATCTAGGCACAATGAGATCCGTCGAGATAACATCGACGGAACCTCTTCTCGGGGTTCCTTCATGTACTCCTTCGGGATCGTTATATTCCCTTTTCGAAGATTGTCGTTGAGCCAACTTTTGAAGGTAATACAATCTTACTATCCTGTGTCCAAGCATCCGGTGGTAAGGGCAAAAGTTGGGATCACCTTTCTTGTTGACTTCTTCGGTCTCTTTGGCTCCAGCGATTGGAAATCCGGAGTCTTCATCGGACTCGAGAACTTTTTAGTACTTGCCTCATTCTTGAATGGATATTCCTCGCTCGAAGCTCCCTAAATGTACGTTGCGGACGAGGCGGTTGTTCATACTCGTTGAGATGACTCGATAGCTGGGTCGGGGTTGTTGATAATTCTGTTGAGGTTGCTGCGGCCGTTCGGACGATATTTGTATCGGTTGCTTGCATTTGTCTACTGCTGCAATGATCCCGGATTTCTTTTCAAAAGTTTTCACAGGCTTTTGCTTGTCTGTCTTGTCGGCGAAACTTAATTGCTTCGCCTCCTCTTGCAAGCTCCCGGCCTCGCTTAACAACTTCTCGAAAGTCTTAATAGTAAATCCTCGAGGAGAAGTCTGCTATCGGGCCGTGAATGCTTTTAAGTAAGATGTCGATTGCATGTTGTTCTTGTAGTTGTGGTTCACACTTCATACTTAGGTTCCTCCATCGAAGTATGTAATCCACCAAAGTTTCGTTCGGCTCGCTTCTCTACCACTAAATCACCTATAGTGATGTAGTGCCGAGCTCCGCAAATCGCTTGATGAAGAGATTTTCTAGTTCCGAGAATGTCTTCACCGAACCATTCGGTAATTCGCATACCAATCAAAGGCGATCCCCGACGAGCTGCCGACGAGTCGTCGGAAGAGTAATGCATCGCTACCGCCGCATTGCAACAACCGGCACGAAAGTGTGCAACATGCTTGTCGGGGTTCCGGTTCCATCAAAGGTCTTGAACAGAGGTGGTACGAAGCCTTTTGGGTATTGGACAGTCGTCAAATTCTTCGGGGTAAGGTCTACCCGTCCGAATGGATGCCCCGCTCTTTGATTGTGCTAAGGCTTCTCGCACTCTGTCGTTCCACCAAGCTCTTGATATCCTTTTCGGGAATCATGCTTTGTGTCGCATCTTTCTTTAGTCGATCATCCCCGTTGACGGACGTAATCTCCTTTCCTCCGTCTACGATGTGAATGACCTCCGGGGTGTCTCTCTTTGGGGTTGCACTTGACTTTGGAGAGTGGCTAGGGCTACTGACCATCTCTTCCATCCTCTTCGCCATTTGGGCGATCGTATCGTCTTTCTCTTGAAGCCGCCTCCTCATTACTTCCGGCTCCTCTCTTCTGCGCGGCTGCAGGAGCACCTCGTGAAGCCGACGAAGCTCGTGTGTCGACCATGTTGATTTCTCGCATACTCATCATCCATGAATTCCGATGAATCAATCTCATCTCCGAATTTCTCTTCTCTTTCTTTTGCTAATCGTCGAATATCGATCCTCAACTTTTCCATAGCATCCTCTAGCGGTCCATTCCGTGCATCCTCGCAGCTTGTCGTGTGATAGGCTGTCGGGTTCCCTTCTCACGAGTCCCTTTCATTGCAAGTAGCACTTTCTTCGGATTCAAGTCTCCCGACGAGACTTTCCTTCTCGGGTCGTTGTTTCAATCTTAATCGGTCCAGGTAGTGGGACGCCATACCATCCTTCTAGCGGCGAAGGTCCAGGACCGGATTGTCCGTCGACCAAATGCTCTGGAAGGTGGTATCCTCCCTAATCTGTAATCCTGAAACAACGACAGGCAGACTAGCCTTCATCCTTTTATTTGGCTTTTCTGTAACGATGGCGAGTTCTACTCGTGGCCCAAGACGGGTTTTGACTGGCACCCGCCCTATCCTTCTTAGAATCTCCGATACGGGGCATTTCTCTTTCTTCGCTAGCTTCTCGATCACAGTCTGTAGTCGGGCAAATGGTGTGATCCTAGCCCTTTTCTTTCTGTTGTCGTTGTAGTATGCCTGGTCGAGGTAATGTAGAAACAATCCTGCGGACATTTTCCTCGTCAGTCTGCGGCGGAAAGGGGTGGAATCTACTTCCTTCCAAAAAGGGTGTATCTTCGAGGCAATGGTATGTATTCGGGTAGTGGTGTGTACTCGGGGATTTCCGGGATTTCCTCCGGAAAGCAACTTCGGCAACTCGGCCTTCCCGGCAATCTTCCTACTGCTCCTTCTTTGGGTCCGTGTTAGTGATGGAATTCTTGAGTCGGACCCGATTTCAAAAACGAAGGTCTCACGGGAAGGTCCGTACCCTCCACGGTAACGGGTTCACGATAGTTCCGGATTTCCTTCCCATTTAATTTGGCGAAGCCGGGGTAGGTGCGAGACAACCGGACCAGTGGGGGTAGCAACAACGGTCCTCCTGCGGACCGCGAGACTCCTCTCGATTGGAATCTTTGCAGGGGAGGAAACTTCGAGTCGACCTGAGGTTGAACTCGATCAACGGCTTCTCGGCTTCGGATACTTTGTTTGTCGACGCGAAAAGGGAAACGTCGGTGATCTTGACATTTGTGTTCTCGAATCCTTGTCCAAACCGGATGATCCCATTGACGGGCGACTCATCCTTGTAAACAGCGAAGTCGAGTCCATTGGTGAAGGAGAAAATCGGCTTTGGGGCTTCCATTTCCGCAGGTAGATTCGATTGTCGGTCCCAAGTTATGCTTCTTCTCATCAGTACGAAAAGAAAGGAATCGAAAAGAGTCCGAACACATTCTTGTTCATATATTTATAAGGAGAAGTTATTTGTTAAAAGATTCATTCATTAGAG
Organism: Papilionanthe hookeriana x Papilionanthe teres; assembly: GCA_022702705.1. Lineage (NCBI taxonomy): Eukaryota > Viridiplantae > Streptophyta > Magnoliopsida > Asparagales > Orchidaceae > Papilionanthe > Papilionanthe hookeriana x Papilionanthe teres. The sequence continues at coordinate 22,303,609 of CM040427.1, forward strand.
GGTTTGTTTATTTAGAATGGAATGTTCAAAGGTGTAGAGAAGGTAATGAATCTGATTCAGAGTTGGAAAGGAAAAGAAAGTCTTATGCAAGACTTCTCGACTCGGAGGATCACTCCTAAACTAACACCTATCGGGGGTCCACCCCACCTCGGAAATGAGGTAAAAGGATCTCGGAACCTCTCCGTTTAGGGGTGTCTAAACAATGGCTCCTAAATCCAGAGAATGTTGGCTATACTTGTTCAAGGTAGAAATGAACATAGTACTCCAACGGAAAGAAGGGTAGCTTGATCCACAAGGGACATGGATACACTACCGATTTTTGAAAGCAGAATTATCTGATCAAAATGGAGAGAGGAATTTTCCCCAGCGGAGTCGCCAGAAGTTGTACGGCTTATTTTTAGGTCGTGTTGTATTTTGAAAAGGGGTCGCCTATAGAAATTGTCGGCGAGTTTTTTAATTTAATTTAAATAAATAATTTGGAAAGTAGTATTTGATTTTGAAAATAATTTTAAATTTGAAAATTTTAAGATATGAAATCAAACTGATCTCACATCCCGAATAGTTTATATAAACGAGCACCGCATCACAACCGTGTATCTATATCAAAGAGTAGACACACTTGCTTTGGTGATGAGGCTCGATTTAAATAAACTAGAAGATTTATGACATCCGTTTGGTCTCGCAAACCAATTTTATAAGCCGACAAATTCCCCGCTTAATATGAAAGCATTAAACGGGGTTTATATTACTCAGGTTCTTTAAAATTCCTATAAGGGCAAGCCCCTATAGTTAATTACATCTTAAGTGACGGGAATCACCTAAGAAAACTCTCGATAATAATCGTAATCTCGCTCTCAAGAATTTCAAAGTTTAAGGTTTTCGAGGATTGAATTTTGGAATTTCAATAGGGAATGGATCAAATTTGGAACATTTTGTTTTGGGAATTCAAAGGAAGAAAGGTAGGAGAAATCACAGATTCGAAGCGAACTTCGGTAATTCCCCGACTATCCTATTGTTTGGCTTCGATTTAGGAAAGTCCTAATATTTATTTAATGTTTTGATCTTGCCAATTTTAATTAATTAGGAATTATATCTGTATGTTAGAATCACACAAATAGCTTCGAAGATGTGAGGGTTTATGTCGTATCGGACGACTACCTCGGAAATCCTAAGACAGAATAGGGCTTAATTTACATGACATGATCATGCAAATGCCTAACGAAGAGTTGAGGATTTATGTTGCACTAGGCAAACTACCTCGAAATCCTATGGCTTAGTTATTTAATTCTAAGAAAGTTTTCATCGAAGTAGACTCAGGTTTTGCTGATGACGATGGCCGTGCTGCCCACCATGCTCCGAGCTCCTTGTTGTTGCAGAGGTTTAGTTTTAGAAGTCACAAATCAGGAGATGAGAAAAGTGTCGTGGTTTAGAGAAAATCTTAATTTCCAAGTGTTTTTTATGTTTTAATTAAAACAAATCTTAAAGTTGATTATAACAACACCGGTTAAGATCCCACGGTTCCATCCTTCCGGCATCGTTATTTTTATCGAATTCACTTAGTCCAGATGAATTTGCTAAACTCAACTAAATGAGTTCCACACTTTCATTTAGATCGTGGGAAATCCCGTTAGCAACACGTAGGTTACATCATCCGAGGTATTCCCGATCATCGAACAAGACTTTTTAATTTAGTTGTAGTTGTAGTTTTGTATTCTGTTTGTGATTAAATTTTGAGTAGTTTTGTATGTTGAAAAGTTGTGGCGGTGAATTTTATCTTGCAATGACTTTTAATTTAGTTTTGGTTTCAGTTTTAGGGACTATCCTAGAGGTGCGGGTTTTCATGCAACAGTTGTTTATCATGCAAGAAAAGTAAGTGCGATGCGATTAAATAAATTGCAATAAGGTAAATTGCAATAAAATAAAAGCGTACCTGGAGGGTCTTCCCGTCATCCCAAGCTGCACTTAAAACACAATTTATAATATTTAAGCAAGTTCCTAGGTAAAGCTAAGGGAAGTGTTATTTTTTTCTACCAAATTCCTAATCCTATAGCTAGTCATTTCCTATGACGTCTAGGTTCTTGTGTTTTGGTTTGAGGACGATTTTCTTCATCAAAGAATAATTAAGTTCAATTGTTCTTGTAAGTATACTATCATATTGAGAAAGTGCTTAAGAAGAATCTTAAACATCTTTTCAATATTGCTGTAATGTGTTTTAAGTCCAAATGAATTTAATTATACAAATGAATTAATCGTCCGAGAATTCGAGTTTTGTTATCTTGCTCAGATGAATCTAGGATATTTGAATGTCCTATAAGTGAAGTAACATTTCATTTAATGTTCGTTTAGGAGTTATGATAACCAAAGTTTTTGAGGCTGATTGGTGTTCAAGTGGTTTGTGATTTGGTTTAATTTCGGTTATCGGATTTAAATTTGGAATAGTGTTCGAGTTGCTTTATATTTAATTTCTTTATGTCTTAGGTGATGTTATTTAATTCAATTTTATTTAACTTTAATTTAATTTAATTTGGTTTAGTTTTAATTTTAATTTAATTTTGATTTTTAATTTTAATTTTAATTTTATTTGATTTGATTTTATTTTATTTTAATTTAATTTAATTTAATTTAATTTAATTTAATTATTTTATTTTTTTAATTTAATCCTATTTAATTTAATTTAATTTATTTGATTTAATTTAATTTAATTTATTTAATTTGTTTGATTTAATTTAATTTAATCTTTAATTGAATTTTATTTTTAATTTTAGTTTAATTGAAAAGTTAAAAAGAGTTTAATAATTTAACTTTTTAATTTAATTTTAATGATTAAGTCCTTTAACATTTTAAAACTTAAATTTTAATTATCATTTTAATTAGGAATTAAATATTATTGAGATGATTAATTTAGGGATTTTTAAATTAAAGAATAAATCTCTTCCTAATAATATCCTTATTTTAATAATTTCAATTTTATTATTCTTCTAAATTTAATCAATTATTTAATTAAGGTTTATTTCAATTATTTTAAATTGTTTAAGTAGGTTTCTACCCTTTAATTATTTAAATTTCAATCATCCAAATCGATTAAGATCAAATATTTTACTTGTTAATTTTATTAAACCTAAAGTTTTAATTAAGGGTTAAAATTTTAATTACCATTTTGCCCTCAAGCTTAATAATTTCATAACTCACTAAATTGAGCTTAAATGAACTTGAAATTTTTATGTGACTTCACTCATATGTCAATAAACACATGAGAGGAGAAAATGTGATTTTTCTCGTATTTAATTTATTTATGTAATTATTTTTGGTGGAAAATAGGAATTTCCAAGAAAATTTAGTAATATGACCAAGGGAAAGTTTCTATCCTTAAGAAAATTATGGGACATTTCTAATGACTGAGAGGACCACTGGACCAATTTTGGTGATTTTTTAAATTATATTATTTTTATTATAATTATTTTAAGTTTTGGAGTATTAATTAATTTAAAAATAAAATAAAGGTTGAAAAATGAAATTTATATTTTTCAAAAATCTCTCTGATATCAAGGAAATCAGAGAATCATTTTTTGCAATTTTCTAATTTTTCTTTGATTTATTATAATTATTTTAGTGAAAATGCTAGGAAATACATTTTTTAAATTTTAAAATTACCCTAGGGCTTTAGAATTTAATATCTCATTAAATAGACCTAAGAAAAATATGGGATTTGTTCCTAAGTGATTAAAATTCAAAATGTGACATTTTGGTGAATTTTATTATTTTTATGATTTTTATTATTTTTTAATTATTAAAATATTAAAATAATGTAAAAAGATAAATTTTTTAGAAAATTGAAATTTTAATTTCCTTAAATTCCTCGATATCGGAGAGGCTCCAAAACCAATTTGGTGAATTTTTGAAAGGTATTTTGAAAGTTATGAATTTTTAAAGTTTAAAATGGCTAAATGCGCTTAATCAACCCATTTAAGTAGAGCTAACCAAGTCCAATTGACTTCAAATTTTTATGGTGGGTTCCTCCGATCCTAAAGGTCGGTGGAGAATTGATTTCAAGTCAATTTGATGTATGGTTAGCTCTAATTAATTAAGAAGCTATTTTGGGTGTTTAAGCCAATTAGGGTTATTTTAAATGAACTAATTCAAAACCTATTTTTCCTGAGGTCCTCCCAGTCATAAGAGACATCACCAAATTTTCCTAGAATTTATTTCACAACATGCTAATTATTAGATTTAAAATACTCAAAACAACGAACATGAATTTGAAAAAACAATAACTTCTCATGGGATGGGCTCTGACTTTGGAAAATTCAGGGAATGTTCCCAAACTCAGAGGCTTCAAAAGCCCTATGGTCTCATGCCATGGTGAATTTCTTATATGCATGGAGAATTAAAACAATGCATAAGGGAAATAAATCATAAAAAATAAAATACTTGATGAAATTAAATGATTTCTTTTCCACATTATTCTCCTCTGTTCACCGAGCAAGAGGGTATTTTTATTTTATTTTTCCGATTTTCCTACACAAAGTTATGGATTTTTAAAGTTTAGGGAATTAAATAAATAGAAAAATACCCTAATTTTCTATTTATCCACGCGGCGTCGCGTCAACCTCGGCAGCCTCCGAAACGCCGCGTGGCGCTCTCGATTCGACGCCGCCATCCGACTCGGCGCTCGGGGGCCCGCCGTGTCGTTCCATCTCTCGATCCGGCGCGATCCCGGCCATCCGTCCGCGCGTGTATTAAATGAACGGCATCCGTTCATCGTCCCCGAGCGTCCTTACCCGAGAGCCGTCCGTCTTCTGTGCCTAAGATCTCACTCGATACTCGACCAAATTTAACGTTCTTATGCTCCATGGATTCGTCTCGAGAAGACGAACACATCCATACGGTTTATGTGGCATGAAATCGACTCAATGAAAATGGAGAATGTTCGAAGCTCGGGAAGAAGAGTGAGGCCATACCTTCGCTCGAGAAGTGTGGCTTCGATCCGAGGGTTGTGTCACCTTCGATTGGATCCCGATGAGCTCCGGATGAAGTCTCCCGGTCCGGTGAATTTCCTAGCTATGAAAGTGACCACGACTCGATCACAAAGCTTGGAGGGCTGGAACAACCGGGTGGCTCCGGAGATGGGGCTTCCGGTGGGAAACTTCTTCTCTTGGTCCGAGTGAAGGTTAGGACCGATCAATTTGAGGATTGGCTCAGCTGTGGCAAAGTGTCCTGGTTTTGGGTGAAATTTCAGTTGAGAAATTGGATTCTGTTGGTGGGGATTAGGGCAAATTGACACTGGGGATCAAATGCTCTAAGGATGGAGAAGGGTTTGGAACAATTTTGACAGAGTTTAGGCAAGGTTTGTGCCACTCTCCTTTCATGGCCGTGAGGGGGTCGGGTTTAAATAGAGGTGGCTGGAGAGCCTCACAGGGATGGCCAAGGGCTGGGATCAGCTAGCATGGGCATGGGAAGAATGACCATGGTGGCCATTGGGCATGGGGCAGCTCGGCGAAGGTGGAATTCCAAAGTTTGGCTCCTCCCGAGGTCTCGGCCATGGTGTTTTCCGGCGACGCGAGCGGGCTGGCCGACGAGCATGGGTCACCCTCGGGGTCGGTGAAGTCGAGCTTGATTCCTGTGAGTTCGATTGATGGTTTCCATGTGTAAAGGTGGTGAATTGAAATGGAATGGGAAAGGGGTGATTTTGGCTTGGTTTAGGTCAACCCATGTATTTGTGCTTGGTTCACCATCCGAGGCTTGACCTTGGGCGAGGGGGAATCATTTGGGTCGAGCTCGAATTGTGGTAGTGAAGTCCCCATCCATGGTGAGGTGGCTAAACATGGTTTAGAGTGTATCATGCTTAAGGCGAAAAGGGCTTAAAAGGGTTTAAGAAAGAGACCCTCTCTCTTACCATTAATGGTTTGGTGAGGTGGAAAGTGGATTCCATGGCTCTCATGGCTCCTATGGGGCTCATGCATGGCTTCATGGCTTGTCTTTGGCTTGGGGAAAAGCTTGGTCAATTTCATGAAAATGGATCTTAGAAATTTTGGTAATTTGATGGGAATTTGTATGGGGCTTAATTTGGAATGGCTTCATGATGAGTTTTGAAACTTAGGGATTGATTTAATTGAGGATATGATGAGAAGAATTTGTCATATGGGCTTTGGATTGATTTTAGCCCTTTGGATTTTGGTGAAAATGGGCTTTAGGAAGGTTTCATGTAAGTGGGCTTTTGGTTTAAAAATAGATTTATGGATGGGAATTTTGTAGAAGTTTGGGCCAAATAATTGTTGGGTTTAGCTCATAGATGTGTCATGAGTGACTTGAAGCAAATTGGGAGTGATTTGGGTTTGAATTGGGTTGAATTTGGGCTCCTTTGGTGAATGGGCCAATATAGGTCAAATTGGGCTAACTTGGGTAAATGTTGGGCTAGGGTTGAAATTGATGTAAAATAAATGTTGGGAAATGTTTATGGGAGTGTTTCAAAGAGGTTTTGGCTTTGTTTGGGTTTTGATTTTGGGGTTTGGGCTTATTTGGGTTAGGTTTGAGTTTAGGTCAAAATTTGGCCTTTTAGCTTTGGGTTGGATTTGAGTGGGGTTTGGGTCCAAATTTTGGACAAATCATGTTAAGGTTTTGTTTGTAGGGATGTTAAGGAAGGTTTAGAAAAGATTTGGGGTTAATTGGAGTTGAATTGGGTGAGTTTGGGTTAGGTTTGGGTTTGGGTCCAAATTGGGCCTTAAGGCCAAAAGTGAAATTGGATCCAAATGTCAATCAAATTGAACTTGGATTTGGTCTAGATTGGTGTTGGGAATGTTTAATTGAAGTTTAGAATTGAATTGGACCAAAATTTGGGTCGATCGGGTAGGTTTAGTTTGACATCGGGTTCACTTTGGGTTAAAATGGGTCGAATTGGGGGTTTTGACAAAAGTAGGGTAAATTGACAAAATTGTCCCATGGTGTAGTTGAACAAAATGAAATTGGGAATATTTGGGATTTTCGAGAATTTTCCGGAATTTTTCGAGATTTTTGGATTTTTGGGTCGAAGAGGGTATTTTGGGTATTTGGAGGGTATTGGGAGGTATTTTTGGAGTTTTTAGTATTTTTGGGTATGGATGATCAATTTGAGTAATGTGGGAATGCTTGGGGTTAATTTTGAGGAATTTTGGGTAATTTAGGTGATTTTGGAGGATTTCAAGGGTTTTGGGTAGGTTAGGCGGGTGTAGGGTCCCGGGGGTCAAAAATTGAAAATTTGGAAAATTGAAAATTTGGAAAATTGAAAATTTGGAAAATTGAAAATTTGGAAAATTGAAGATTGGGTGAAAGTAAGTGAAATAAAGTCATTTTGGTTGAGGCATGAAGCCATATATAGCCCACATGAGCCATAAAGGGACTCATTTGAGGCATCCACTATGTTGTTCCTAACCCTCTTAGCCAAGGGCTTAGGGGTTAAGGACCATCCATGTGAATCACCAACATGAGTCAGGAGGTCAAGTTGGGTATGGGTGTGTGAAAGTATAGTGTATGTGTAAGTCGGCCCTTCACTGCACTGGGCCACCTGGGGCAATCTTAAGGCCAAAGAGTCCTATAGGAACTCACCCTTTAAACTTCCACATTCGATTTCGACCCTCCAGGTGATTAGGGGTCTATAGTCGAGTTTGTGGAGTTTGCGGGGAGTTAAGAAGTGGTTTGAATTTCTAAAAGGTGGGTCCCCATTCTAATCCTCTAAGATAGTCAAAGGAAAAGCCTAAGGCTAGATCCTAAGTACTAAAGGGAAGAAGAGAAGACCTCATCAAAAATGAGGTCAACAGTAGCATGATCAAATTGTTTTTTTATTTGCCAATCCAGATGGTCAAACTTATCAAAGATGTTACTAATCCTGTTTAGAATAATAGTCATCTTCCTTTCCAACTTCTTAATCCTCTTTAAAATAATAGCAAGGTTATCAAGTAGTTGGGGTCATGAAATTGATATTGAATTCAGAGAAGACTGATCAATAGAAGCATTTCTACCTTTCACTGCTATAATATACATGCAGTCACAACTCATAAAAGAATGGTAAATGGGCTTCCAAGGAAGAAGCACCGTAAGGAACTTGTGTTTGGCTGCATAGTAAAAATATGGTAGATGGATGTCTCAGTCCATTAGCAGATCCATTAAGTACTAAGCCAAGAATGGATCTAACGATTAGAGCCCCCACATTAATTGGTCTCCTTGTTTGAATTCTGTAATTAGTGATAGCGCTCTCTTTCATCACTTCACTGAATTTCGTGGAAGGAAGTAACTTGGCTAAAATTAAGAAATGTTAAGGCTTTGAGGCTGAGTTTAATAATGAAGTAGAAAAATTAACTTTGAAGTCATGTATCATTTCCCAAGTTTCCTCTTCATCAGTCAGGAACCTAAATGCTTCATTTAGATTATCTCTAGTAGAAGCAAGGTTGGAATAATGACAAATTGGGACATTCTCTATCAAAACAATTCATTGATTCCTGAAGGAACAAAAGGTATCAACCTACCTCGAATAAAAATAACTCATTGGTTAATCCCATGAAGATTAGCATAAAATTCCTTCATGTAGAAATAACAACGGTAGCAATAGTGTAACAAAGTAATTCCCAATGCCTTTGCATGATTATCTCTTCCACAAGACCACTGGGATAAATGAAACCTTTTTCCTTAATAAATTTTTTCTTCACAAGAGACTTGTCGTATAACTTCCGTGCATCCATGCTAATTAATTTCTTTCGGTTGAAGCTCCTAAAACTTATGTTTCCCTTGGTGTTAGAATCCATGGGATTAAGAAGTGGTTGATCCTCTCCTTCTTTAGTGATCACAATTAACCCCAAATGACAGGTTTTAAGAATTAAATAGGAAAACTTCGTACAAAAACTATCAAAAGGAATTTTCCGGATGTTATTTGAACTGATGCACCTAGCCACCATGCATTCTGTAATATGGTGCTTAGGCGCCATATTTAGGAGCCAGGAACCAGTGCACAAATTTTCACGCCTTGCCTAAGGTCCAAATAACACCCCATATTCTCCTTTGGATCATAATTATAGTGTTTGATGCATCTTCCTAACATGTTGGTCTTCGTAGCACATAGAATTCATTCAAAAAACCTAAGTTAAGCAAAAAAAAAAACCTAAATCAACTATAAAGATAACTATAGGATGCCTCCCACGCTTGGATTATTATCGTCAGTCCGACGTATCAAATCTTACTCTTGTTGACCCAACATTAAGAATTCATTAAAGATAGGTCTATATCCATCAAATTAATGTTTCAGTCTATGTCCATTTACTTTAAATATTTTTTCTGTTTTTGGATCTTAAATATCCATAACTCCATATAGGTAGACTCTCATCACAATAAATGGTCCATCCACCTGGACTTACGTTTTCCGGAAAATAATTTCAACCTTGTATTATACAATAAAACTTCTTGTCTAGATTTAAATTTCTTTTTTAATATCTTTTGATCAGGCCAATTTTTCATTTTTTCTTTATAAATCTTAGCATTTTTATAAGATTCATTTCTAATCTTCTCGAACTCATTTTATTGCAATAATCATTTCTCACCAACATCTTTCAAATTAAAATTAAATTCTTTAATAGCCCAATAAGCTTTATGCTCCAGTTCTATTGGTAAGTGACAAATTCTTCCAAAAATCAGTCTATATGGGGACATTCCTATAGGAGTTTTGTATGCAGTCCTATAGGCCCATAATTCATTATCCAATTTGGCAAACCAGTCCATCCTGTTAGGATTTACAGTCTTTTCCAAGATTTTGTTAATTTCATAATTGGTTAATTCTGCTAAACCACTGGTCTGAAGATGATAAGAAGTGGCGATATGATGTTTAATTCCATATTTTTCAATTCTCTTATTCCTGAAATGTCTTCCCCCATCTGTAATGATCACTCTTGGCATTTCAAATCTAGTAAAAATATTTTTCTTTAAAAATTTTGAAACACTCTGAGCATCACGTTGGGTTAAATAAACTGCTTCAATCCATTTTGAAACATAGTCCACTGTGATTAAAATATACAATTTTCTGAAAGATGGTATAAATAGTCTCATAAAATCCAAACCCCATACATCAAAAATTTTAACTTTCAATGTAAAATTTAGAGGCATTTTATTCCTTCTCAAAATATTGCCTATACGGTAACATTGATCACATGTTACATAAGTATTAACATCCCTAAATTGAGTAGGCCAATAAAATTCAGATTGTAAAATCTTGTATGCAGATCTATCAACTCCAAAATGTCCCTCAAAATCAAATTAATGACATTTTTGAATAATTTTTTGGGTTTCTTCAAATGTTGCTAATCTCCAAATAACTTGATCTTTGCATTGCTTATATAAATACGGGTCATCCCAAAAGTAAAACTTTACATTATGTGTAAATTTCTTCTTTGTTGATATGTCAATCCATACGGTATAAGATCACTGACAATGAAATTAACTATGTCGGCATATCACGATACACGCCACTCATTAATATTGTATAATTTTTCATTAGGAAATTTTTCTTTAATTTCATTTTCAAAATTGAATGATTTTTCCTAGTCCAACCTAGATAAATGAGCAGTTATTTGATTATCGGATCCCTTCCTATCTACTAGTTCAAAGTCAAATTCTTGCATCAGAAGGATCCATCTAATTAATCCTGGTTTTGCGTCCTTCTTTTGCATCAAATATCTTATAGCAGATTGATATGGATGCACAATACATTTATCTCCGATGAGATATGACCTGAATTTACCAAAGGCATATACAACTGCTACTTACTCCTTCTCAGTAGTGGTGTAAATAATTTGAGCTTTATTAAGAGTTCTACTAGAATAGTATATAACTTTAAAAATTTTGTCATACTTTTGCCATAAAATTGCCCCAATTGCATAACTACTCGCTTCACACATCAACTCAAATGGTCTCTCCAAATCAGGTGAAACTATTATAGGAGCGGTGATTAATTTTTCTTTTAGTAACTCGAAAGCATTTAGGCACTCATTATTAAAATCAAATTTTGCATCTTTTTCTAAAAGTTGGCATAAAGGCTTACTTATTTTTGAAAAATCTTTAATATATCACCTCTACAAACCAACATGTTCTAAGAAACTTCTAACTCTTCTCACTGTAGTAGGAGATGGTAGTTTATCAATAACTTATATTTTGTTGGATCCACTTCCATACCTCTTTTAGAAATTTTATGTCCAAGTATAATTCTTCCTGTGGTCATAAATAGCATTTCACCCAATTTAGAACTAAATTTTCCTCTTCACTGTGCTATAGAAATTTTGCTAAATTCACTAGACATGAATTAAATGAGGTTCCAAACATTGAGAAATCATCCATAAAAACTTCCATTCATTTCTCAATTAAATCATGGAAAATAGACATCATGCACGTTTGAAATGTTGCAGGTGCTTTACATAAACCAAAGGATACTCTTATGAAAGAAAAAGTATCATAAGGACTTGTAAATGCATCTTTCTTGATCCTCGGGAGCAATAGAAATTTGGTGATAACTGGTATATCCATCCAAAAATCAGAAATATCTGTGCCCTGATAGCCTATCCAACATTTGGTATAGAGAAGGTAGAGGAAGGTGATCTTTTTTAGTGGCGGAATTTAATTTTCTATAGTTAATACAGATTCGCCAATCAATGACTTGTCCTGTTGGTATTAACTCATTTTTTTTATAACAACTACGGTCACTCCCCCGTTCTTAAGAACGCAGTGAATTGAACTAACACAAGCACTGTCTGAAATATGATAGATAATTCCAGGATCTAACCATTTTAAAATTTCTTTCTTAATAACTTATTTCATCATAGGATTTAATCTCCTTTGGTAATAAGCTCTAGGTTTATGATTTTCTTCCAGTTGAATTTTGTGCATACAAATCGAAGTGCTGATACCTTTGATATCAACTAATGTTAATCCACAGGCGTTCTTGTAATATCTTAAAGTTTCCATTGATTTTATTTTTCTTGCAGTTGAATCAAATCTTAGGATATTATAATACGTAATGTAGATGAATTCCTAGAAAGGCATGTTTTAAATGCATAGGAAGTACTTTCATGTAAAGTCAGGAGGTGTTTCAATTGAAGAAACAAGATTATTACTATTTTCTATAATACCTAACAACTCAAAACTTTTCTGAACATAATTTAAATCCTCATTACTTACTTCAATTGATTTATCTTGTAACTTAGCATCATCTTCATGCTCCAAATCTTCTTGTCCACTTTTATCTTCATAATTTTCTCTAAAATTGTGGTTACTTAAATAATCACTTATCTTCATTCTAAAGCACTCGTCATCTCTTCCTTTGGCTGGATATACTTCATTGATTTTGATATATTAAATGTAAATTCCTAGTCATTGACTGTCATGGTTAACTCGCATTTCTGTAAATCTATCAAAGCTCTTCCAGTGGCAAGAAAAGGTCTCTTTAAAATGATTGAAATTTCTTTATCTTCCTCTATATTTACCACAATAAAATCCACAAAGAAGATAATTATCCACATTTACCAATACATCTTCTACAACTCTATTCAGATAAATTATCGAACGATCAACTAACTGAAGTGTTATAGTAGTGAGAGAAATCTCTCATAAACTTAACTTTTTGAAAATAAATAGAGGCATAAGGTTAATACTGGCTCCCAAATTACGTAAAGCTCTCCCAAACAATCTCTCGTTTGTTGCACATGGAATAGTAAAGCTACCAGGATCTTTAAGAAATTTAGGAAGCTTTTTTCTGAATTATAGCGCTACACTCCTCACTAAGTGCAACGGTCTCGTTATATATAAACTTCATTTTACTATTAAGAATATACTTCATAAACTTTACATAGCTTGACATTTGTTGTAGAGCTTCAGCGAATGGAATGTTAATGGTTAGCTTCTTAAATATTTCCAAAAACTTTAAAAATTATTTATCCAACTTCTGCTGTCTCAGTCTCTAAGGAAATGGAGGTGATGGTTTTTCAAAATTGATCTTCATTAGTGAAATAGGGTTCTCCAAGTCTTGGGGAATATTTTCTTCAGGCTTTTCAAATTCCTTCCACTCTTTCTCAACTTCAATCTCTTTTGAACTTTAGTCTCCAATTCTCTTCCACTTCTTTGTTGGAGAACCTTATTTTACACTTTGTTCTGGTCTTTAGGATTAATTTCAACAATACTAGGAAGAGTTCCCTGAGGCCTATTGCTAAGTGTGTTAGCAATTTATCCCAGTTGATTCTCATTATTTTTAAATATAGTTCATTGACTTTGTAACTGATTACCCATTTATAACACCACTTCTTTTATAAACAACTTCTTCTCCTTAAATTATTGGTTAATGTTAAATCTTGAAGCGTGATCCACTTTTTGATATTATACTTACAACTATGATATGAAAATTAGCAACGACACCAAAAACTTGATCCGGCACTGAATATATATATACTGATGATTCTGTTATGTATTTTATGACTTTTATTGTGGATACTACGCAAGTATACGTATTGTTATCAAGTAATATAGGGATCTAATGGAGTCCTAGATATTGATCCCACACGGAAGTTAGAGAATTTCAAAGACAAATTAAAGTAGACTTACTTACTAAATTAGTATACCGAAATTAAGAACACATAAACTAAAACTATTGCTCGAAAAGGTTTAAATATAAGATTCTAATTGAGAAAAGCATCTTTTTCCTTGTTGAGAGAATTAAGTGAATGATGAATTTAAGTTGTTAGAGTTTGTATTGTGCCAAAGAGCATTCCTATTCTTTACCCTTTGGTACGAGTGTAAAGAATATTGACTAGTCCTATGTTTGATTATCGAATCCGCGGCTAGTCGGGAGGATACCGGTTGCCACTTCGTAGCTCCCACGTTCCCTCGCCCGAGGTCCTAACATCTACACTTTAACTCTCAAACAATAGGACCGAATTGAATATTTTAGTCCGTCACACTAAAATGTCCAATTCTACGCCCGATAGTTAATATTTTCCTATTTATTTGCACCCTCCTTCCAAAGCTTTTGACTTCCCTGAATCTTAGATGTAATCTTTACTATAGTTAATAATTCAACATATGTTAACAAATCAATTAGCTAAATTGAAAGTAAATTAAGATTTAAGTAAAAGATTAGCACAATTTCTATTTTCATATTTTTAGGCACAACTACTTTAATTCATCATTTCACGAAATCTCAATAACAAGGAGAAAGACTAAGGAAACTACTCAAAACGCATGGGAAAAATAACACAAAGCATGGATTTCATTAAAGTTAACAAACAAATAAACAAATATACTTATCTCAATTCTTCTCCCCAAGCTGTACTCCTCAAGTTCCTTTTGACTCTTCCTTCCAGTACAGCACACCAAAACGCTAAACACTTTATCTACTCACTAAAAAGACTCTAGGATGACACTTAAAATTACACTTAACTTCCACACAAATGACACACAAATGACACACAAATGACTAGAATTCATCTCTATTTATAGAAGGGGTCAAATCTCCAAAGGATACTTAAGCACCTCTTCAAAAAGCGTCCAGATTCAATGTATCTTGGCTCTTTTCAACTGTCTCGCCGTCGACGGGGTCGATCTCGCCATCGGCGAGCTTCTAGAAGATGGGCTAACCGCGCCGATCTCGCTGTCGGTGGGCTCGATCTCGTCGTCAGCGGGCTCTTTATAAAATATTCAAAACTTTCGGGAAAAACTCACCGTCGACGGCCTTTTCCTCGCGTCGGTGGGATAGTTCAATTTTCATCGAATTGAGTCATTTTTGTTCCAAATCTGCTTCTTTGTATTTTTTGATTTTAGTACTTATAAATCTTCATTCCTGCAATAAAATAAAGAAAATACCTTTCTTTAAAGTGTAATTTCATATAAAATTGGTATAAATTTCTCAATACATTTTTCTGTGGTCAAAATCCCCCAAACTTAACTATTACTTGTCCTCAAGTAATTTAGATACTACATAAAAGTATATGATTATTTGTAGTAAAGTTTTAATTCAGAAAAACTATGAAGTTGATTTAAATAAGTATTATAGTAAAGTTTAATAGAAATATTTTTAGATATTTAAATTAATTTTATAGATATAAGGCTATTTAGTCATCATGTTTAAGATTCTTTGTCTTCTATTTATTTCAAGAATGACTATATTTGAAATATTAAATTACTTAAAATATTCGGATGATAGGAAGTTCACGAAAACACTACTCAAGTAAAATACTAATCTATACATATATGTTCGTAAATGTAATCGAAGTTTACCCTTTAGGTTGATTCAAATGAAGCCAATTTTTGATAAGCGCATTTCTCGAGCCTTCTCCTCACTTTATATATATATATATATATATATATATATATATATATATATATATATATATATTCTTTTTCTTTTCTTTCCGGATTAATTTTCAATCTTTTTTCCTTTATCTTTTTCTTAAGTGAGGATCACTATTTTTTGTTAGCCTGTTAATAATTTTGAACTTCATTTTCTTGTTCCTAAATTTGAAACTGGAAATATTTACTTCTTTTATGTGTATTTCAAAGTTTTTACTTCATTGAGTTTCAATCTTTTCTTTCTCAACTAAATATTCAAGAATTTCATATTTTAAAATATAGTTTTCCTTACTTTAAATAGTTAACTATATTCTTATACTTTTATACTAAATTTCTTAATCTATAAAATTAGTTTAATTACTATAAATATTTTATTCAACTTTTATAATAATTAGATAAACTAATTCTAGTTACTGAATTAAAATTACTACAGAAATTCATTTTTATAATAATTTTGAAAATGTAAATTGAGAACAATTTAAGAATTAAATTTGTATTTTTCCCTCCCCCAAACTTAAATTTTTCTATCTTTCTATATAGGGTGAAAAGGAAATAAACTGTAATATTTAAATCATACCTTCGAGCTTTAGGTATTTCTTCTTTTTGCTGCTTGCTTTTTCCATTACTTAATTAACTTGTACTGTTAGTATTTTTCTACACACATAATATTAAAGAAAGTGCTGGGTAGAGAAGTTTAACACAATACTACCACATTTTATACTAACATATTATACTACATCCACATACATTTACTAATTCAATCCAAGGTTATAATAGCAGTCTGAAAACATTAAAAATTTAAAAACTATATAACTTTAACAACAATATTTAAAAAATCTACACCACATCATAATCAAGTTCATAAACTAAAACATTAATACTAAAATTTAAGACAACAAACAAACAATCACAACATCAGAGTTTATAAGTTAAATAACTAAACAAATAAACATAGAATCTAATCTTCCGCATCAAAGTCCCAAACTATATCTCTGTTTCCTTGATCAGTGGGTGGATTAGGCTGGTAATGAGTATATCGGGGGCACTCAGGAAATACAACATCGAGCTCTCCTCTCTTACAACGATTTTCAGCATCATAATAGGCTATCTCATACTATGAATGTCTCTTGAGATACTCGCTGTCATAATCATGTCTTCTCTCTAAGCCTTCAATTCTTTGATCAATATGCTCCAGTTTTTCTTCTATTTTTTTAAAACTTTTATACTGTAGAGTCATCTCATTCATCAAATCCTGAAGGGTAGGAGTACTACAGGGAGGAGGGTCATAACTGGTAGAGGGAATATCTCTACTCGAAGAAGGTACATAGTGATTCTGAGTAGCTTTATCTAGATCAGAAGAAAATTGTGCAAAGGCTTCTAATTCTGCAAATTGAGCTAGTTCCAATTTTGATTTGCCGACTACTTGTTTCATGGCTTTAATTTGAGCCGTCGATCCAACACTTGAAACGTAAATACCTACATTAATAGCAGGACTTATTCCAAGGCATTGAATAGATCGGCAGATAAGAATATTTGTCCCAGATCTCCATCCTTCGTGCGATTCATATTTCTTAATATTAACCGGAGTAATGGGTTTCATAGGCTCCACCCATTCCTCATCATCTCTTGCATCTACCCCAAATAATTGGCAGAGAGCAAAAATCAAACCAGGGTGTCCTAGTCCTCCTCCACTTTCACTTCTTGCAGTGGCTAATATATTCTTATAAATTATACTTCCCACATTAATACTTCTTTGGTTTTGAATACAGAAATTCGAATCGCTCTATCTCTTATTACCTCACTATGGTGATAAGTGGGTAACAAGGTATAACAAATAAAATAGTGTCAGGCTTTAGATAATGCATTCAACATGAGAGAGGAAAGTTTACCCTTTCACGCTGCTTAATCTTCCAAACTCTTTTCCCGTCAGTGAGAAAGTTGATCACTTTTTTCAGTGGTCCTTCCATAGTTCCAAAGGTATCGTACTCACTGGTGTATAAATCTCGTACTTCATAAAATGAATTAATCCTTACAGCACTGAAATCTACCAAAAATCCTCTCACGTTGATTGGTGCATCTTCGGTCGCAGTCAGGTTGGCATAAAATTCTTTTACCACTTCCACAGCGGCTCTGTTGGTTATATAACAGAAGTTTTCCCATCCTCCTTTTATTATTCGCTCTACTTCACCTCCAGGATTTTTGAAAACTCGATCTTGAATGCATTTTCTGGCTTGAATATTGTGAAAATATCTTGATTGTGCCCTTGCATTCACAAAGCGAGTTTCGTCGTAATCCATTCTTCTCTTTTGTTGTGAAGCCATTTTCAATCTGTGAAATTCAAAAAAATCTTAACTAAACTTCTAAATGTCACTAAGATGGCTTCCAATAGTTACTAAAATCAATCTAAATCAAGTTCCATGAAATTCATCCAAGTCTTTTCTTCTCATTTCAATTTTTTTCAAAATTCCTCAATATAGAAGAAATTCATAGTGAAAATCAAAAAATTTTACATAGGAGTAAAGTTCTTACCAAGGGAAGATGAAATCCGGCATCAAAATGTGTTGAAATCGCTCCAAATTCCAGATCTATCAAGCCCTAGGTCAGTTTTTCAAAGTTTTGAGGAAGGGGATGATGAATAGTGATGGTTGACCGGTCAAAATATAGTACATTTCGCTATCTCGCTGTCGGTGAGAAATTTCTCGCCGTCGGCGAGCTAATTAATTCACCAAGGCCAAAGTTTCAGGAAAATCTCGTCGTCGGAGGGATCGCTCTCGCTGTCGGCGGGATTTCTAAATTTTTAAATTTTTTTATATTTTCAATTATGTTCAATTTAATTAAGCCTTGTTTTAATGTTCGGTCTCTTAATTTGATATATTTCATCATGATTAGATACTATATTAACACATAAATTCACACAACACAAACATTATAACTTTATATATATGAAATCCAAAAGTTTACAATTTTCAAATCTAACAATTGACTTATCAAATTAACCCAAACACATCTAACTCAGCATTGCAATCCACACCACGATACTCTAAATGCTGAGACTAAACGAACAACATACAATCTCATCTAAACTGAGATTATCTACGTAAAGTTCAAATTATATCAAAAAATAAATTCAAATCAACACACATACATATAATGTGAATAGAAATTTCTGCTACTCATCGGAATCTAAACTGATCTCTTCTCTGATATTTCCAATAGAACGCAGGTGCACAAACAAATTATAGAAAGGTCTGAAAAGGAATTCTGCAGTAGAATCTTCTTCAATCCACCCTTTCTGTTTCAATAGTCGTATAAAACTTGCCTCCACATGTCCTGTATGGTCAAAGTGCTCCTTCATTCTCCAATCGATGTGATCGAATAAATCAGAGATATTATCAATAGAATTCATCACATTCTGTAGTTCCTTCTCCAATCCTTTAAGTTTCAGTAAAATGAGGTTTGTTTTTTCAGTCAAGGGCATAACTAAAGGATTGTTTTGAGATGCTTGATCAGAAATAATTAATGTTTCATCATTGTTATCCAATGTAGGAAACATATCTGTCAGATCTAGTGGTTTCCAAGGCAATAACACTTTTTCCCAAGCTTCGTAGGAAACTTGGTACTGACTACATAAAGCAAATATAATTGATGGGTGTCCAAGTCCATGAATCGACTCATGCACAATTAATCCTAATGCGTACTTTACAATGATAGATCCAACATCAATAGAGCAATCCGGATTGAATACGATAATTTAAAATCGTGCATTCCTTCGAGACTTTATTTACCCTCATAGTGGGTAATAACTTTGAAGAAATAAAAAAAATGCCAATGCTTTGAGACGGGGTTAAGAAGTGACGCAGAAAAACTAACGTACCTGTCTTCTCGTAATTCCTAATCATCATGTTCGTTGGTCAGATATCTGTAGATCTCATTCATGTTGTATCTTGTAGAAACAAAATTTGAATAGTGGCAAACATGGTTATTTTCATTAGTATAATTCATTAATTCGAGAAGGAGTGAAAGTTACCCATCTGCCTCTAACATAAACACTTCCATTATGGATCGCATGCAGATTAGAGTAGAATTCCTTGACTACTGGAATGACTACGACGAGATGTTGTATAACGAATCACCTCCCAATGTCGCCGAACAATCATTTCTTCAATTTTTGTCGTTGAATTCTCCGCTCCTCTGTTTACGAATCCTCTTTCTTTAATCAGTCGCTTCTTCATCAAAACCTTGTTGAATAGTCACTGAGCCTCAGAATTGACGAACTTTCGTCGGTTAAAAACTCTGTATTTCGTGGTTTCTAGTGTTTTGTAGGCCATAATAGATTGTTTTGGATGGGCTCTAATCGTTTCTAAGGAAGAAGATAGTGTAAAAATGAAGTTTTAAACGTTTTATATAGAGAAATGGCCTTAGAACCGCCCAAAACAGCAAAATAATTCACAAAACCCACTTTTTAACTATATCGTCGTCGGCGGTAACGATCTCACCATCGGTGAGATAATTATTATATTTAAACTAAATTTGGGCATGCCGATCTCGCTGTCAGCGGGATCGATCTCGCCGTCGACGGGATTAGGTAAATTGCCCAATTTTCGCTCCGGTCCGAATATTTTCTGATTTCCTCGTATAGATTCAAATTTGTGATGATTTTAAAAAGTAAAATGAGTAGTAGAATTTATTCTATATTTTAATTTTCAATAACATTATTAAATAGATAATAATTAATAATTACTTATGGGTCTGCTCCCATAAAGCGCTTAGTTTAACGTCATCGACCCGACCTAATTTAGTTAGTAATCGAGTTGATCGAGCATTAAAACCTCTTTAAAATTTGGTCTTCTCCCTTCAAAATAAGGTTTTAATCTGTGTCCGTTTACTTTAAATCTATGCCCAGTTTTTTGATCTTCAATTTCTATAGTTCCGTATGAAAATATTTGAGTTATAGTGAAAGGCCCTAACCATCAAGATTTCAATTTCCCAAGAAATAATTTCAATCTTGTATTATAAATCAAAACTTCTTGTCCTGGCTCAAAATTCTTCAGGTTAATCTTCCGATCATGCCATAATTTTTTTTTTCTTTATAAATTCTATCATTATGATAAGATTCATTTCTTAATTCATCTAATTCATTCAATTGCAATAATCTTATCTCACCAGCCTCTTTCAGATTGTAATTAAATTCTTTAATTGCCCAATAAGTTTTATTTTCTAATTCAACTAGTAAGTGGCAAGTCTTTCCATAAATAAGCATGTAAGGAGTCATTCCAATCGGAGTTTTATAAGCAGTCTTGTATGCCCATAATGCAGTGTCTAGTCTTATTAACCAATCCAATCTATTAGGGTTTATAGTTTTTTACTAAAATACATTTAATTTCTCGATTAGAAACTTCAGCTAATCCATTGGTTTGTGGATGATAAGCAGTTGATAACTTATAAATAATATTAAATTTTTCTACTAGTTTGTGAATATATTTATTTCTAAAATGAGATCCTCCGTCAGTGATAATCACTCTCGGCATTCCAAATCTAGTAAAAATACTTTTCATTAGAAACTTTGAAACACTCTTAGCGTCACATCGAGGTAAAGCTTGTGCTTTAATCCATTTAGAAACATAATCAACAGTAACTAATATATGTGAGTTTCCAAATAAAGGAACAAATGGTCCCATAAAATCTAATCCCAAAACATAAAAAATCTCAACTTCTAATATAAAATTTAGAGGCATTTCATTTCTTCTAGATATACTCGTTCGCATCTATCACAAGTTTTGATATATCTATAAACATCTCTAAAAAGAGTAGGCCAATAAAATCCAGATTGTAAAATTTTATAAGCAGTTGTATAAGTTCCAAAATGTCCTCCAAAATCAGAATCATGACATTTCTGAATGATTTGTTCTATCTCTTCATAAGGCACGCATCTTCTAATTATAAGATCCTTACATTGCTTATATAAATATGGTTCATCCAAAAATATGTTTTAGCATCATGAATGAATTTTTTCTGTTGTCGCAAAGTTAACATAGGTGGTAAAATATCACTTACAATATAATTTACTATGTCAAGCATACCATGGTATTTTCCACTCATTTATATTATATAATTGTTCATCGGAAAACTGCTCGATAATTTCATTATCGTTGTCATATAATTCATTATATTCTAGCACTTCGATAAATGATCCGCAATTGATTATCGGTCTCTTTTTGTTAATGATTTTAAAATCAAATTCTCGCATTAGTAATATCCATCTAATTAATCTTGGTTCGAATCTTTCTTTTGTATTGTATATCTAATAAGCAGAGTGATCGATATGCACAATACATTTAGTTCTAATTAGATAAGTGCCTAAATTTATCGAAAGCATAAACAATTGCTAATAGCTCTTTTCAAGAATCGTATAATTCATTTCAAGCATTATTAAGAGTTTTACTAAAGCATAAGTATATAACTTTGAAAATTTTATCATATCTATGCCCAAGTATCGCTTCCTATAAGATAATCACTAAGCATCACACATAAGTTTAAATAGCTTCTCCCAATCAAGTGAAAGTATTATAGGTCTTGTGATTAATTTATCTTTTAATAATTCAAAAGCATTTAGGCATTCAGTCGTGAATTCAAATTTCTTGTCCTTTTCTAAAAGTTGGCATAGTAGGTTTAGTAATTTTTGAAAAATCTTTTATGTAGCGTCCGTAGAATCCAAAGATGTCCAAGAAAACTTCTTACCCCTTTTACTATAGTTGGAGGTGGTAAATTAGCTATAACTTGAATTTTAGCAGGGTCTACTTTCATGTCATTTTCTGAAATTTTATGCTCTAATACAATTTCTCCTACAACCATAAATTGACATTTCTCCCAATTTAGAACTAAGTTAGTTTTCTCACATACTTCTAATACATTTTCAAGATGATTTAAGCATGCGTCAAATGACATTCCAAATACAGAGAAATCATCCATAAATACTTCTATTCCATCATCAATTAATTTACTAAATATAGACATCATACATCTCTATAATGTTGCATGTGCATTACATAATCCAAAAGACATTCTTCGAAAAGCAAATATTCCATAAGGACTAGTAAATGAAGTTTTCTCTTGATCCTCAGGAGCAATATGTATCTGATGATAACTGGTATATCCATCTAAAAAATAAAAATATTTATGTCCGGCTAATCTATCCAACATTTGGTCTAGAAATGGTAATGGGAAGTGATCCTTCCTGGTGGCTGCATTTAATTTTCTATAGTCAATACATATACGTCATCCAGTAAATTGTCTTATAGGAATTAAATCATTATTTTCATTAGCTTTAACCGTCACTCCTCCTTTCTTAGGAACACAGTGAATTGGGCTTACCCATGCACTGTCCGAAATAAGATATATAATACCATTATCTAATCATTTTAATATTTCTTTCTTGACTACTTCTTTCATTATTGGGTTTAATCTCCTTTGAGGATCTACTCTTGGCTTATGTTCATTATCGAAAATAATTCTGTGCATACAGATTGAAGGACTAATTCCTTTAATATCTGCTAAAGTCCAACCAAAAGTTTTCTTATATTTTTTTAATATGTCTAATAGTTTTTGTTCTTGTGATTCATTCAATTCAAATTCGATATAATAACCGGTAGGGTTGAATGATTACCTAAGTATGCATATTTTAAATGATTAGGTAAAATTTTTAATTCGAGTTCGGGAGGTCTAATAATCGACGGAACTATATTCTTTTCGAGCGTTTTCAGTATTATCCAACATTTCAAATTTTTCCTGTATGCAATCTAGTTTTTCATTATCTGCTTCTTCAATTAATTCAGTATTTTCTTTTTCTAACTTTTCTTCATAATATTCTTTAAAATGTTCATTTTGCAAATGTTTAAGTATTTCCATTCGAAAACATTCATCATCTTTTTCTAAAGCGATGATATTTCATCGATTTTGCTATGTTAAAAGTTACTTTTTGATTGTTTACTCTCATAGTCAATTCTCCTTTCTGAACATCAATCATAGCTTTTCCAGTGGCTAAAAAGGGTCTTCCAAATATTATGAGAATTTATTTATCTTCTTCCATATCTAGAACAATAAAATCTACCGGGAAGATAAATTTATCTACTTTTACTAACACATCTTCAATAACTCCCTTAGGATAAGTCATAGAACGATCAGCTAACAGAAGAGTTACTGAAGTAGGTGAAATTTTTCCTAATTCTAATCTTTTAAAAATTTATAGAGGCATTAAATTTATGCTTGCTCCTAAGTCACACAAAGCTTTTCCATAAAATTTTTCTCCAATAGCGCAAGGTATAGTGAAACTACCAGGATCATTTAATTTTTCAGGAAGTTTTTTCTGAATAATTGCACTACATTCTTCGCTAAGTGCAACAGTTTCATTATCTATGAATTTTCTTTTTTTATTTAAAGTATCTTTCATAAATTTTACATAATTAGGCATTTGTTCTAATGCTTCTACAAAAGGAATATTTACCATTAATTTTTTTAAAATTTCAAGGAATTTAGCAAATTGCTTATCTTTTTTATGTTGCTTTAGTCGTTGATGAAATGGTAGTGGTGGTTTTTACTATGATATTTTCATAGGGATCAATGGATATTCTAAGTTTTGATCTTGTCGATCCTTTTCTTTTTCGATTTCAACTTCCTCATTTTTACATTTTGTTTCTTTCTGAATTTTAGTTTTTAACTCTTTTCTACTTCGTAATTGTATCGTTTTAATTTGTTCTTTTCCTTGGTCTTTAGGATTTATTTCCACATTACTAGGAAAAGTTCCAGGAATTCTATTATTAAGCGCAGTAGCGATATGTCCAAGTTGAGTTTCAATATTTTTAATTGCTATTCCTTGATTTTGTAATTGATTTCCTTGAATTTGTAATTGATTTCTTGATTTTGCAAGTGCTCGACCCATACTCAATATTAATTCTTCTATAGATAACTTCTTATCTTTAAATTGAGTGTTATTAAATCCGAGTGGATAAGAAGGTTTATAATTTGTATTTCCTTAATTAGGTGGATTTCCTATAGAGTTGTTCATCCATTGTTGACTAATTGTATTATTATTCCAATTAAAATTTGGATGATTCTTCCAACCAGTGATTATAATAATTCGCATAAAGATTATTGGGTCTATTATTAATAGCATTTATAGTTTCATAAGGAGATTGAGAATCTATAATTTTTCCAGATGAGTTTTCTTCTAATATAGTAAGAGAGTAATTCATTCCAAAATGATGTAATTTCTTCGATATAACAAATAATTTGAGAAGCTAACATAGATATTGCATCATTTTCATGAACACTAGCTATCTTTTTAGGATTTATTCTTTCAGTAGGCCATTGAAAATTATTAGTAGTCATTTCTTCGATTAATGCATAGGCTTCATCAAATGGTTTTGACATTAATGAACCTACAGCAGCAACATCAATAATTGATCTATAAGATCCTACTAATCCATTGTAAAAATTTTGTATAATTAATCAATCTGGTAATGCATGATGTGGGCATTTCCTAAGAAGTTCTTTAAATCTCTCCCAAGCTTCATATATGGATTCTCCATCAAACTGACCAAAAGATGTTATATCATTTCTAAGTTTTGCAGTTTTTAAAGGAGGAAAATATTTGGATAGAAATTTTTGTGATAATTCTCCCCAAGTTTTAATAGATCCAAGTGCTAATGAATTTAACTACATCTTAGCCTTATCCCTTAAAGAAAAAGGAAAAAGCCTAAGTCTAATAAGCATCATTAGTTACTCCTTCATATTTGAAAGTAACACATACTTCCAAAAAACTAACAAGATGTAAATTAGGATCTTCATTAGGTGAACCACTAAATTGATTATTCTGTACCATTTGGATAATTGCAGGTTTAAGTTCGAATGAGTTAGCAGCTACATCAGGGTTTTGAATAGTTAGGTGAATTTCATCTAATGTAGGGTTGGCATAATCTTTTAATGGTCTTTGTTGATTTATATTTTATATTTCTGGATTATTTGTCATTTGTGTTAAATTTATAATTTCTCTCTTTTGTTTTCTAATTCTTTTAATTGTGCGCTCTAATTCTGAATCGTAAGGTATTAAATTTTCGTTTCCAAATTTACGCATACAATTTTTAAGTAATATTTAAAATAGTTCGTTACTCTAGTAATTATTTTAATGATTCTATTAATTACCTTAATAATTACTTTACTTCCCCGGCAACGGCGCCTAAAACTTGATCCACTTTTCGATATTATACTTACAACTATGATATGAAAATTAGCAATGGCACCAAAAACTTGATCCCGCACTGAATATATATATACTGATGATTCTGTTATGGATTTTATGATTTTTATTGTGGATACTACGCAAGTATACGTATCGTTATCAAGTAATATAGGGCTCTAATGGAGTCCTAGATATCGATCCCACAAGGAAGTTAGAGAATTTCAAAGACAAATTAAAGTAGACTTACTTACTAAATTAGTATACGGAAATTAAGAACACTTAAACTAAAACTATTGCTCGAAAATGTTTAAATATAAGATTCTAATTGAGAAAAACATATTTTTCCTTGTTGAGACAATTAAGTGAATGATGAATTTAAGTAGTTAGAGTTTGTATTGTGCCAAATAGGAGCATTTCTATTCTTTACCCTTTGGTCAGGTCTGAAAGAATATTAACTAGTCCCATGTTTGATCATCGAATCCATGGCGCAGTCGGGAGGATACCGCCGCCACTTCGAGCTCCCACGTTCCCTCGCCTCGATGGCTAACATCTATACTTCGACTCTCAAACAATAGGACCGAATTGAATATTTTAGTCTGTCACACTAAAATGTCCAATTCTACGCCTGATAGTTAATATTTCCCCATTTATTTACACCCTCCTTCTAAGGCATTTGACTTCCCTGATTCTTGGATGTAATATTTACTATAGTTGATAATTCAACATATGTTAACAAATCAATTGGCCAGATTGAAAGTAATATATAATTTAAGTGAAAGATTAGCACAATTTATATTTTCATATTTTTAGGCAAAACTACTTTAATTCATCATTTCACAAAATCTCAATAACAAGGAGAAAGACTAAGGAAACTACTCAGAACGCATGAGAAAAATAACACAAAGCATGGATTTCATTAACGTTAACAAACAAATAAACAAATATACTTATCTCAATTCTTCTCCCATGCAGACTCCTGAAGTTCCTTTGACTCTTCCTTCCAGTACAACACACCAAAACGCTAAACACTTTATCTACTCACTAAAAAGACTCTAGGATGACACTTAAAATTACACTTAACTTCCACATAAATGACACACAAATGACTAGAGTTTGTCTCTATTTATATAAGGGGTCAAATCTCCAAAGGGTACTTAAGCACCTCTTCAAAAAGCGTTCAGATTCAATGTATCTTGACTCTTTTCAACTGTCTTGCTGTCAGCGGGGTCGATCTCGCTGTCGGCGGGCTTCTAGAAGATGGGCTAACCGCGCTGATCTCGCTGTCGGCGGGCTCGATCTCGCCGTCGACGGGCTCTTTAAAAAATTTTCAAAACTTTCGGGAAAAACTCGTCGTCGGTGGCCTTTTCCTCGCCGTCGGCGGGATAGTTCAATTTTCATCTAATTGAGTCCTTTTTGTTCCAAATCTGCTACTTTTGTGCTTTTTGCTTTCAGTACTTATAAATCTTCATTTCTGCAATAAAATAAAGAAAAAACATTTCTTTAAAGTGCAATTTCATATAAAATTGGTATAAATTTCTCAGTACATTCTTCTGTGGTCAAAGGGTACGAGTGTTTATAATTAGTACTTCCCTGGTTGTTCCTGTCCCTTAATAGGTTTGCTTGATTGTTCCCGAATTGTTGGTTTACACTACTAGAATTATTTTTCCAACTAGGGTGATTTTTCCAACCTTGGTTGTAATAATTAGAATAGGGGATTATTTGTTGCATTCAAGGTCTCATATGATAATTGAGAATCTATCATTTGTCCCAATTAATTTTCAACCACCGGGGGTGTTTGAGACAAATTCATTCCAAATTAATCCAAGTTCCTTGATATTATAACAGTTTGAGAAGCCAAAATAGACAGTGCATCAGAAGCATGAACACTAGCTATTCTTTTTGGATTTACGCTTTCAGAGGGCCATTGAAAATTATTAGTAGCAATCTCCTCAATTAAAGAATATGCTTCATCAGATGGTTTTGACATTAATAAACCACCACCAGCAACATCAATGATAGATCTAAGAAATCTCACTAATCTATTATAAAATATTTGAATTATTAACCAATCAGGCAAAGCATGGTGTGAAAACTTCTTAAGGAGAACTTTAAATCGCTTTCAAGCTTCGTATATTGATATTCCTTCAAACTGACAAAAATATATGATATTGTTTATAAGCTTAACAATTTTTATGGTGGAAATACTTAACAAGGAATTTCTATGCTAAATCTCCCCTTTTAAAAAATAAATAAAAGATAAGAGAATATTAGAAGGAAAATTAACTGATCATTAATAGGTGTGAACCACCATTTGTTTTAAATGGTCAATCAATACATACTTCCAGATTTAAAATGTTAAAGCTTTTGGAAGACAATTTTGAAATTTAAATAATAAAATATAAATTTATTTATTATCTTTTAATCGAGCATTTATTATGCCCCTTGATTGAACTCTCTCTTGTATTCTTGCTTCAGCTCTCACATATAAAACTTCTAACTTCATCTACTACGTCCATAATTTACTACGTCCATATCTACACGTCCATTATTTACTCTAGCTCTTAATTTTTTTTTTTTTTTTTTTAACAGCTCTAGATCAAAAATTAGTTGAGACTTTGAAGACTTGCCCGGATAACTGTCTACATTTTCATGTAGCCAAGACAATTATTCTTGCGTTGATAATCTTTTTTGAAGAGTGCGTATGATAATGTTGACGGTGGAATGTCTATTTTAAGATGTCTTTGGGTCAGCTTATCCGCTATGATAACGTTTTGAAAATACCGTCTCACCGTTTAGAAAACTGTATTTGAGTAGCATATCCAAAAACACAGTTGATTTTTTACGCTAAACGGGGAACACAAACCCAACAGTAAGCATTTCTAGATAAGCGACTTTTCTAGATAAGTGCAAGCTACCCCAAACGAACACTTAGAGGGGCAATGTATTGAGTAAAAAGAAATTACTAGTTTTAATGTTGCCATATAACCAAATTAATAAAAAATTAAGGAGATTTGTGCAATTTAAATTAATGTTACCTTATAACCAAATCCAACAAAATGATTAATTTATTAAATTTCATCCTTTTTTAACATAATTACAAAATTTAAACGAAGACTTGGCAAATAGCAAAAAGATGATCCTTTAACACCACGTAGGGAAAAAGAAGATATTGTTTTATCAAGCGGTTTCTGTTGACGGTCTAAAGATCATTAGTGCATATAATCAACTAAATATAGCAGAAGTTTACAAAATTTTCTACAAAATTAATTAGTGAAGCTCTAGTAGCACGACAAGAAGAATGGGAAAAGTAGGAGGCAGAAAATTTTATTAGCCTGCAGGTTAAAAAGGAAATTCAGCATATGAACTCAAATAGAGGAACGGTTCTAATAGACGATCGGTTCTTCAAATCTTCTATACAACCAATATTATTGTGTAGCTAGTTCTACAGATTCCAGAGAGGATGACCAATATTGCAGTAAGGATTCAACAGTAAGTCTCCTCGTTGCACTAAGCATTGAGATAAAAAAGCGACAACCATCTATTTTGTACTCTTCAAGTGGATTTCTATGTCCAAAACTCCTGACGTTCACCTGCACCACAGTGTTTTTTTTGTAGAAAAAATGTGTAAAATTATTTTAGAAAAAGATCAAAATAATCCCCTAATTATTTATAGGAGGGTGACTTTAATCCCAAATTATTTATGTGAGACTAAAATGACCACTCACAGATACTATTTTGATCCTTTTCTCCAGATTATTTTCCAAGGCCCAAGAAAGAACATACCGCTGAACTCAGCCTGTTCATGTTTATCAAGTGGTCTCTCCAAAAGCTATCAAGACATTTCAGCATTACTTCCCTCTGAAAATTAGTGCAGTGAAAAACTCCAAACAGTTAGAGACAGGACAACTTAAGAAATAAAAAGGATAACATGAATGATATAGTAAATGGACAAATATAAGAAGTTGAGGAAAACCCATTTGATAATAATAAGCAAGAAAGAATAATGAAAAAAAATATGTGTGAAAGTTAACAGCGAACAATAATGACTATAACTAGAAAGGCTCGTTCTTCAATACGAGAAAAAAATCAATTTCTTCTTAATTAATTTTGGGTGGTAAACACATTCAAATACAGCCATCCATCTTTTATAGAAGGGATTCCCTTACTGATAGTAATAAATTCGAAGATAGAACAAAATGATTGATATCAATCCATTACATAAGAGCTATGAATTAAACAGATTTTGATCATTCTTTTCTAAAAATGTATGATCATATAGACTATAGCTGATGAAGTAATGGATGGTGCATGATGAACATTACCAAAAACTCTATTTTTATATGATTTTGCCATAGTTATTCTGTTGAAATGATTCTAAGTACTGTGTAATGCATGATGACAAAGATCCACTGGTTTGAGACCTAAGAGAAATCTGCGCTTTGGATAAGATAAATATATATTAAGGGATTTCTTATTTCCAAACATTTGGATCGTATTCCATAGTCAAATTAATTGCAGTTTTACATTTGCCCATCAGTTTTCATTATAACCCTTTACCCAATAATGCTTACATCTCCATTTTAGTTACTTTAGAACTTATATCCTCCTCTACATTGTTTTTCTTTTGTATAGCAGAGTGAAGAATTTCAATGCATCACAAATAAATCACTTTCTTTCTAACAATGTTAACTGGTAATTATGAATACCAAATTACATGTTCTATAATTGATCATTGTCACCTAACAATAAGCCCAATATCTGCAAACTTCTTGTAATTATTTGAATATTTCACTTTTTCACCACATGGCTTGACAATTAGTCATGTCATCTAAAACAAGCATGTACCAAGACACATCACTTTGAATATTGTTAATAAGCATCTATATGGCCAATCAAAAAAAGGCATTAACTCAATATAATGATACTATAATTGAAAACTTCATAATCATTTCTCAAATAATAGAATTTAGTGCTCCATTATATATATCTTTAAGAACTTTAAGATACTTTTTGACATGCACATCTGATCCTTAATATGCCACGAAATTGATTCTCCTGATACTCAACCACAAACTTTTATATGATCATTTCCCTACTCTCTATACTTTATCATTAATTATCTTAATGCAAAAATCATTTTCAAAGTATATCTTCCTGATATGAAACTGTATTAACTAATCAAATTTTCAGTAATTCTTTGAAGCCTATGTTTCTTTGCTCATCTCCTATTAACTTTTTTGAATAACTCATAAATTTGATTCAACTATATTTTTCAACAATCATTTGTTATCCTCACACTCGCCAAATTTCATTAAAAATTAATTTTTAAGGAAATAATTACAGTAATAACTCTAAATTCAATAATGATCACATGTGAACTTAAAATTTTATCTTCATGCATTTTTTTAAAAAGATAACTTAACTTCAAGAAGCACAATATCAAAGGCAGGATCAAAATGGAAGGCTAAGGTATTACCTCAATTTCCTGAATGTATGTGTCTTCAAAACCAGATTCATGTACTAGCTCTAGATAGGAAGAAATCAAAAAGTCAGCAAGATACTTGCGAAGAAGATTGGCAGTTACTTGGTACCTTCCTCCCCTAGATTTCATTAAAAATCAGGTCAAATAATACATTGCTCATTTCACAGGAAATGGGTACGAACATAAGCCAGTAATGGTTTAGCATTTATAGCATATTTACATGGTAAAACAATCATTATTTCATAAATAAACTTACTTTGTTGCATCATCAGCACAGATGGCAAGCCAACGTCTCAAAGAAGAAATTTTCCTGCGTATGCCTGTGTAGGCATTTGGAGGCACTGGTAAGTTGGGCAGGGAGAAAGTATCAACCTCTAAAGAGTTTAAACCATAAACTTCTTCAAGCGATGACAGTACATCTTCTTCTTTGAGCTCTGCAAAGCATTCTGGAAAACCCAAATAAGAGTAAGATATGTTTGAAGCACTGTATAAAAAACAAAATAAAATACAACTATTATGGTAAAATTTAATAAGTTGGCTTCAGAATATCCATGAAAATCAAAAATGAAATAAATATAATAAAAATATGTTCTTGTTTACCATTCAATATTTCTCCACCGATTTGAATAAATTCATCAAAAAGCTTTCCCAAGTTCCAATTTCTAGGAGGCTAGATACCAAATTTAATTGTAAGAAAGAGAGATCAATAAATGAACATTAAATATCCTCCACAAACAGATAAGAAACAATTTGGCTTACCTTTTTTGGATCAACATTACTGAGCACAATTTCATCAACAACTGCCTGCATATACCTGCATGGATCCTTCACTTTAAAAGCTAACCATAATAATAGTAGAGAGTGAGCTCGTGTCAAATGCTTGTTGAAATAGCGTGATGTCAGTATAGAAGGAAAGTAAAACAATCAGATTATTGAAGAATTGAGAGTAGTAGCAACACATATTTTTTAAAGTAAAAGGAATATTTATAACTTTCACTGAATATGATTTAAAAGTCCAAAATATGGCAAATTATCTGAGCATCCCTTCAAGTATATACATGAGGTTGCAGAAACAGGAGTCGTATAGAGAATAGAACACTGAATCTTTTCATGTACTATGGTGTACGCCAGCGACATGATAATCCAGATCTCCCAACAAATAAGGCATGAAAGCAGATACTTTAAGGCAATCAGGGAATCCAAAGTTTGCGGAGTACAACCAAGTGACGAGGAAAAAAATTGCCCAACTACCTAAGCATTGGTCCAGGAGATAAAAAAGTAATTGAGAATCTTCACCGAATACACATGCCCACATTTGAAAGCCAATGAAATTCTGGATCACACCATTTCATTGATAGGGATATTACAATTGGGACAATTCCACATGAATTATTAAATCTTAGTAGGTAAACGAAGTTTTCACGTCGGAGGATACTAAAGGAGGCTTGAGGTGAGCTCCAGAGAAGGGATGAAGCAAACTAAGAGTAAAAGTCCCATATGGAAGTGAGCATCCAAACAATTAAGGCAATGGCCTCAAAAGTTCCAATGTGGTGAGAGATGACAGTCGGCAATGACCAGTGCGAATGCAGAATGAAGATGATCAGGGAATTAGAGCTAATATTGATCCAAAAATCCTTAATTTTAAGCGAAAAGAGGTTGGAAGGAGAGAGAACCTGTTTGTGGAGAAGGTCTCCACTTAGCTATTAATCCCACCAAATTGATGAATTGCTGAATGAGATGAACCACCTGATACTAGCTTTGATGATAAATCTTACGTCACATACAAAATTCCAGAGGAAAGGATTTAAGTGCTAAGAGTTGGTGGGCATTTCCATAGTATTTCGCTGACATGAAGTAGATCTAAAGGGATTACGAGGTATGGAATTTCCATTGAAGATTAATGTTTGTTGTAGAAACTTCTCCTATTGAAAGCTAAATTGAAAGAAGAAAAAAATTATAATTAATATAAATAAAACTCTACCTATTCCTGCCTGAAGAGCCTACAAACTGCTCCCGTGCTTCTTTTCTTTTGTTTGAGGCACGTTATTAGAACCCAAACCAACTTCTCAATCTCGCTCTTCATAGTTGGAAACCAGAGACAAAAAAAACTGTCCTGTTCATCTTCCATGTCTCGCCCTGTAATTACTGAAAAAGCCTCCATCCCACCCTATTCGCCCACCTTCACTCGCGGTCAGAGCAAGCAGGGCAAGCAGGGCAAGCAGGGCAAGCAGGGCAAGCTATGACAATGTCGTGACATACATAGACCTTCAAAACGCCCATCTATCTCCCTGTTGTACACGACCCAGCCAACCCTGTATCCTATCTCGTTTAGAGTACCCAGCCGAACCAAGCCCAACTCCCACAGCTGCTCCCATAATTTAATGCCTACAAGTTTTATTGATTGTTAGTTTTAATTTCATTACAACTTCATTGAAGGCTCATACATGTCTTATGGACTAGTGGGTTGATTTTTATAAGAGGTTCATTGATGTCTCGTACACATTTCGTAGACTGATGGGTTAGAAGACTTTTTTTCGGCCACAGCGTCTCACGACACTGTCCATGTGCGTTTTATAGACCAATGAGTAGGCCAGACACTCTCCTCAATGCTCCCTAAGCAAGCGAGATGTCGAGAGGCTGCCAAACTTTGGGATGAATTTGGACTCACAAAAGAACTTAAATTTGGATAATTGATGTTAATATGATAAAAAACAAAAATAAAATATAACATAATTTATAAATTAAAAGGAAATAGTCAGTAAAATTATCATTCAAATCATTTCAAATAACAAGATTGAATTTAAGCAAAGATCCACATAAGATTTGCAAAGGACTTGATGATACCCAATTAATTTTAACAAGGCATTAAAACAGATATTCAGATTATCGTATTTCGCATCTAGTAAATTGAAGTCCTTTAATTGGTTTTTTAATCCATGCTATGCATTAAAGAAATCAGAAATAATTCTAATTTATGTCCAAAAATTTTGAGAAAGCATAAAAACTCATTTATGAAAGTGATCCAAACGCTGTTGATCATTCAAAACTTCAATAAATTGTAGACTATGACAGACAAATGTCATATATTTGAATAAATTATAAGAACCTAAGAGGACATATCGCCACTGAATTCACAATTCAATCATGTGGTAAAAAAAAAACAAATAATGAAAAGTTAAATACAACGCTTCAAATTTTGTGTAAGTGTTGAAAAACTTGTACAAATAATAGTTCGAATACTTTCAAGTTACATACCTTTTAGGTGTTTACATAAATAATTGAATTTACTTAATATCAAGTCTTATATGCACTTCTTGAAGCTCGTTTGAATTCAAAGTTCATGTTTAAAAATCATGCAAATTGCCTTAAAACATGCAAAATTATATAATAATAACCAAATCCATAAAATTGATGACCCGCATGTGCTCCAACCAATGTATAGAATGCCCAAATACTTGCCTCGAGAATGTTATGTGGTCTAACTTAAAATCAAGTTTAAAACACTCATATGATCCATATGAATTTACTATGTTATAAATATGAGAAATATATTTATAAAATTATTGTTTCCAGATATTCATTTACTATGATTCATGTATATGATAAATTAAATGCCTATAATGAATGCTCGCATAAATTATGATTTAAGAAATGTCATAAGTGATGTTATAGGTAGGCTATTACATGAATAATTGCAAATACGGAAGATAGAAAATGATAGGATTCATGACTAATGGCATTCAGACGGAGACAAAACTTTGAGAACCATTGGGATCAAACAAAGACGGAATGTAGGGAATCGTTGGTACCAGGAGAGCTATTAATTATTGTTATGTTGGGAGGGGCCCAACATTTATCAATAGTTAATGTAGCCTTAGGGCTAGGTGACGACTCATGTCATGACATGACATAAATAGTTCAGACACATACAATTACAAATGACATTCTTATTATTAGATTGATGAATCTTATGAACATGTTTATAATTACACATGAATGGATGAAATACATGTTTTATATAGCAGTCATAATTCATATATTATAGATTTTTCTTAACATGTTTTATACGATTATAGTATGTTGTGACATATGTTGTGAATATATACATGAGTTACATATGAGCACGTATGTTGTTTCTTTCCCTTCTATAAAATTTTATTTTATATTTGATTATTTTGTTAAGCTCGTTGTAGCTCATTCTACGTCGTCGTTTTTCTAGAATATGCAAGGGCGAGTAGTCCGATGTGACATGTGCAGTTTTTGCATTTTATTGTTCTAGAGTTTATACAAAACTTTGGTACATATCTTTATTATTTTGAATTGAACAATTCTGCATATATGTTTTCATGATATGATTTTCATGTTTTAAAGTATATGAATGAATAATATATATTTGTAGTGATTTAGTTAGACTGAATCTTTACCCACATGATCCTGATTTTGCAAGTCATGACGGGTGCAGGTGATAATTTGGTTTGACTGAATCATCCGCCTTAATGCACCACCGTTAACCCTTAAATGGGCATCAGTTGAGGTGTGATACAAATTTTATTATCTTCTAATTTAATCTGGAGAATGACATAGCAATCTGTGAAAACCCATAAATCTCATACAATTGCCAGGAAGCCCTAGAAAAACCATGACCATTACAATTGTAGTTGGTTTTGGCCAATATGTAATTGCATTAATTTTATTTTAATCCACGGACTCATTATCTTCACTGATTATATGCCCAAGAAAAATCACAATTTTCAACCAGATTTCAAAATTACACAACATGAAGATGATCTGAATGATTGCTTTCATCTTGAAATTCATCAAAATATCATCAATAAAAACTATCACAAGAACTTCAATAATTGTTTGAAGGTTTTATTCATTAGATCCATGAATATTGTTAGAGTGTTAGTCAATCCAAAATGCATAAACATAAATTCATAATGTCCATATGTGGTCCTGAATGTTATATTTGATATATCATCCTCCTTAATCCTCAACTGATGATATCCAGATCTCATAGCAATTTTTTAAAAAAGTAGAAGCACCTTCCCACTGATCAAATAAGTTATAATCATCGATAATAGATATTTATTCTTCACAGCCGAGCTTAATTAGTTTTCTTGTAATTAATACACATTTTTAAACTTTCATTCTTCTTTATAAATAACACTGGAACTCCCCAATGTGGTATGCTAGGCTCGGTGAAACCCTTACCCAATAATTCCTAGAATTGACACTTCGGTTTCTATAGCTCCTTAACTATCATTCTATATGGTACCTTGAATACTAGCTCGGAATTTAACAGTAATTTAATGGTAAAATATATGTTGTATAAATGTGGACATGTGAATAGGGGCACAGGACACGCCTATTACTAAAAATAAAGGACATGGACATGCAACGGACACAAATATAAAAAAAATTGTGTGTGTGTGTGTATAAAATAAAACATTAAAAATAATAAAAAAGTGAAAGTAAGAAATTTAATAAAATTAATTTTTAAAAACTAAGAGCAAGTTTGGCATCACTTTTATTTCTTATTTTAGTAAATATAATTTATTTATATATTTATCTTTTTATTTAAAAAAATTAATTAAATTTATTTAAAAATAGTCAAAACATATAAAAATTATTGACTAAATGGGTTGGAGAAAAATGGAGGGTTGCGTTAAGTATTCGACAACAAGCGTAAAATTTATCAAAAAATCATGACACGAATCATTTTGATCATTGTGTAAATGCAAGAGCGTCCCCTGAAAGCAAAGGGTTGTATGAACTGAATACAGTGAAAAAGTGTGCAAGGGTCGCTACACCGACGCCAGCAAGAGTTCTCACATTACGGACGAAGGCGAGTAAGGAAATTATTGCATGAATTTAATATTAGGATAAGATCTTGGAATATAGGTACTCTCACAGGTAAATTAATGAAATTAATTGATATTCTGATTCATAGAAACATAAATATCTTATGTTTTACAAGAAACTAAATGGGTTGGAGAAAAGGCTAAGGAAATTGATAACATGTATTTCAAATAAGAGTGGCGCAAGGAATGATGCATGTGTAATTATAGATAAGAGTTTGAAAGAGTGTTGTAAAAATTAATAGAATTAGAGATAGAATTATAATCTTTAAGATTATTGTTGAATACTAAGATTTTTAATATTACAAGTGCTTGTACTCTTCAAGTAGGTTTAAATATAGGTTCTAAAAAAAATTCTGGAATGACCTAAAAGACTTAATATAATTAATACCTCTTGATGAAAGAATTTTTATTGGAGGATATTTAAATGGACATGTCGTTAGAGTAGTCAAAGATTTAGAAATATTCATGATGATCACGGTTTTGGAGTGATTAATGAAAAAGATGGGGTCATATTAGATTTTGATTTAGTGTATGATTTTGTTATTGTTAATATTCTATTCAAGAAAAGAGATGAGCATATTATTACTTATAAGAATGGATCTAATAAAGCACAAATTGATTTTTTTATGAGAAAAAGAGATCATTGAGGATGTATAGATTGTAAGGTTATTCCAAGTGAAAATTTACGTACTCAACATCAATTATTAATTTTGGATTTTAAGATAAAGAGTAGTAAAATAAAGAATACTAAGAATCATTGTCATAAAATTAAATAGTGGCACCTAAAAGATACAAATGAAATTATTTTTTATGAGTAAACTTCAACATTTTAAGATTTGGGATGCTTATGAAGAAGCAAATCATGTGGAATAAAGTAACACTAATAAAAAAGTGATAAAAAATATACTTAGAGAATCAAAAGAAAAAAAATTTATAAATAAAAATAATTGGTAATGGAATAATAATGTGCAAGAAAATATAAAATATAAGTTGTGTTATAAAAATTGATTTAAATATAAAAGCTTATAGAACTGGGAAAAATATATAATGGCATGTAGAGAGTATATGAGAACAATCTGTGACGCTAAGAATTCTACTTTTAGTGATCATCAAATAGAATAGATATTAAAGAGGGAGACTCCTTCGCTTCGACACTTTCTCTAGTAGCGAGTCTAATTTGACAAATAAATATATCTATAAGCTAGCAAACAAAGAGAAAAGAAAATTAAAGATTTAACTAAAGTAAAGTGTATTAATGATGAAAATAAAAATGTTTTTCTTAGAAAAGGATATTCAACATAGGAGGGTGACTTATTTTGATAAACTTTTCAATGAAATGTATGAAAATACGATCGACGTTAGTGATCTTAATATCATTAATAATAATAAAATATTTCATTACTGTCGTAAAAAGTTGTGGCAACTTAAAAAAAACTATGGGTGGAAATTCTGTAGGATCTAATGATATCAAAAATGAAGTGTGGAAATATTAAGGAGATTATTGGCTTGCTAAACTCTTTAATATTATTTTAAAAATTAAAAAGATGCCTGAGGAGTGGAGGAAAAGTCTTTTGGTCCACATTTTTAAGAATAAGGGGGATGCACAATAGTGTGCAAATTATAGAGGCATCAAGACGATGTGGCATACTTTAAAATTATGGGAGAGAGAGTAACTGAACATAGGTTACGACGTATTATAAATGTTTCTTATAATCAGTTTGGATTTATGCTGATCAGGTCTACTATAGAAGCTATACATTTATTGAGAGGTTTGATGGAGAAGTACAGAGAGAAAAAAGAAAATAAAGAGAAATCGAGAAGTACAAATGATTTTTACCGATTCAACAAAAGCTTACGATAAAGTTTCAAGAGATATTTTTTGGAGAGTTTTAGAGAAGAAAGGTGTTGGCATGACTTGTATTCAAGTAATTAAAGATATGTATACTAGAGTTGTTAGTTGTGTTCACACAAAAAAGGATTGACCAAATATTTTCTTATTTCAGTCGGATTACATCAGGGATCGACTTTAAGCCTATATCTTTTTTCTTTAGTCATGGATGCTAAAACAAAACATTTATAGGAGGATGTATCTTGGTATATGTTTTTCGCTGATGATATCCTTCATGTGTAAAACTAGAGAAAAAGCTCAGGAACAACTTGAATTATGGAGGTCTACATTGGTGTCTAAATGCCTTCATTTGAGTAGAACTAAAATTGAATATATTTAATGTAATTTTAGTAGTAGTAGCTTTAGTGACAGAGTTGTAACTATGGGTGATAAATTATTAATAGGTGTGAATGCTTTAGATATATCAGGTCTATTGTTCAAAGTGATGGTGATATAGATGGGATTTTATTAGTAGAATTCAAGTTGGTTGGTTGAAGTGGAGGAACGCTTCGGGCCTATTGTGTGATAGAAAAGTACCGTTTAGACAAAAAGAAAATTTTTATAAGATGGTGAACCTACAATGCTCTATGGCGTTCAATGTTGGCCTTTAAAAGAGAAGCATAAAACTAAGTTAAGTGTTGTCGAGATGAGAATGCTTAGGTGGATGAGTGGCTTTACACTTAGAGACAAAATGTGAAATGAATATATCCATGATAGGGTTGGTGTAGCTCCAGTGGCGGACAAAATTAGACGGAGTCGTCTTTGAAGGTTTGGTAACATTAACTGTTGACAATTTGATGATCCGATTAGGAGAATAGATGTTTTAGATTAGATTTATGTTCAGAAAAACAGAGGTAGACCTAGAAAGAGGGAAAATTGTATAAAAAATGATCTTAATCAATTAGAATTAAATGAAATTATGACGCTCAAACATAATGGAGAAAAGAAATTCATGTAGTTGATCCCACTTAGTTGGATAAAGGCTTGTTGTTGTTGTTCTATATAAAAATTATTAGCTACTTCTAAAAATAGCTACATCAATCAAACATGTTTTAATTTAAATCAAAACATAAAAATAAAAATAAAAATAAAATGATCCCAAATGGCCCCTTAGATGTTCATAAATATTTGTTTAGTTTATAACATACAAGAAGTAAGCATATATTATATAGCATTACATCAAGGTATAAATCATCCTAATCGACTAATATTTATGTATTTAAATATCCAACACCTAAATTTTGATTTTTACATTTATGTCGTCCAAATTTTTCATAACACATCTAATATACCACTATTTTAAGTTTTAAAATATGAAATACACTTTTTTATATATATGTAAGGTGGCATATATGTAATAATTAAAATTTAAGTGTTAGATACGTAAATACATAAATATTAACTAGTATGCATGTAAATCTTTCTTAAATTTTACATAAAAAATATATTATTTTTTAATGTCCTTAAAAATATTTTTAGTATTTTTAATTCATTAATTGATGACTCATGTGTCGAGGAAGCATGTCCACTATTTTTTTAAGATATTATTTAAATTGGATACATCTATGCCATGTCTGACGCATTTTATACATGTCTGGCATTGCACAGCTCCTTGATTAGAAGTCTGCGTGCATCATAGGTTAAAATCAATCTCCCTAACTGGTGGTAGCCCTAGTAAATCATTAAGAAAAAATTCCAAATACTCCTTTACCATAGGAAAATCATTCAATGACTTTACTTAGTGGTGTCTTTCACCTGAGCAAGAATACTTTAAATTCCGCTTTTTAAAACTTAAAGGCTTTCAGATATTTAATTTTCATCGAAGTCAACCCTATATCACCACAAAATTTGATTTTCTAACTCTCCAAGTGCATTAATTTTAATTATTTTCTTAATACAATCTTTGTTGCAAAATTTTTATATAACCAAATCATGTTGGAGATGACATCAAATTCAACGAGTAACAAAACAATCAAATATGCATCAAAATTACTCACCAATATTCAATTTTACTTCAAACAATCGAGTAACCTTCATATGATTCTCACTAGACATTTTAATAGATAAAACTGTTGGCATTAATATAGAGTTCAAATTCATCAATCTCATTAAATTTTACACTATAAATGACTGAGATGCCTATCAAATAATATTCATATAGGTTTTTCATGAAAGCACGTGAAACATATTATAAAATAAAATTATATTGAACACTTAGAATGAATTCTTAAATATGTACTTAAATTCATGATCTTATGAATGAAATGTGTTATGATGCAATTAGATGTTCAATCAATTTAAATTTTCCTGAAAGTAAAACATACATGTGATAACCTCATGTGACTCCTTAGCTTCCTGTTGAGATAAAATATGTAATCTGGGTTGAACATTATGTTGGGTCTGACATGGATTTGGCATCCATCCTGTGAACTCACTTGTCCTCTATCTATCAAAAATCCACATGGATTTGGCATTCATCCTGTGAACTCACTTATCCTCTATCTATCAAAAATCCTCTGATAGGGTGTAGAACTGAACCTAGTCTCTGCTAGAGCCCTATATCCCACTGTAGAACAATATATAGCTGTGTATCCAAGCTAATGACATCAAAAATACGTGTTAGATAAACACTCACTATTATGAATCTTTCCACACCTGTCACACTTCTTAACATCATCATGGTTGTCAAAATTATTGGATATGGCCCTCTTAGTATTTGAACTCCCTAATTGAAATTACTGCTGCTCCGGGAACTTTATGAAAATTTGGACCCCGTCGAACTCTTCTCATCTGAAAATATCTTCTTCTCTAAGTAGCCTGTAAATGCAGCTCAATCATTCTAGCTCTCTACACCAATACATAATAGTTATTAGTCTCAAAAGGAATTAATCGATACTTAATCATGTCTTTCAAACCAAATAGAAACCTGTGACATTTATCCTTTGCATTTGGAATAAACTATGATGCATATTTCGTGAGCATAATAAATTCAGTTTCATAATGAATAATCGACCGATCTCCATGAACCAATCTAATAAATTTATCATGCATCTGTCTCCTAACTGAAAGCTATATAGAAAAATCTCCGAATGTGTTGAGATACTACTCCCACTGAAGTGGCTTGTCAACCACCAAACTTCTCCTGCAATTGCCCTTTCCATCATCTCCCAATTTTCCCCTCAATAGCAAATGTAGTAAGGGTAACTCCTCTCTGGTGGACATATCATACCCTCTATAATTTTCTCCACCCACATCAGCCATTTTTCAGCTTCAGCTGGCCCTCATGCTCCTAAAAATAGTGATGTCATATCTTGAAAAACCTTTTAAGTTCTTATCCTTTGTGCTTCCCAATTGTTGCAGACTTGAGACTGAGAATTCCTAATAATTTGAGTCACAGCAATCATCATTTCAAAAGATA
Organism: Papilionanthe hookeriana x Papilionanthe teres; assembly: GCA_022702705.1. Lineage (NCBI taxonomy): Eukaryota > Viridiplantae > Streptophyta > Magnoliopsida > Asparagales > Orchidaceae > Papilionanthe > Papilionanthe hookeriana x Papilionanthe teres. The sequence goes on from CM040427.1 coordinate 22,345,837, forward strand.
AATTAGCATTGACTATAATATTTTAGGGCATATCAATTTTTACATGATAACTTAGTTAAAAATTTCAATATATATTATTTATAACTTTATTCAATCATCCTAATAGCTCTTTTGATCAGAATAAAACCCTAATTCTCTCTTATACCACTTTTGCTATGACCAGACTTGATAATTTAGGTTTAACCAATGCGGGTACGGGTGGTTGAATGGTGCAAGGAATTTTTAAACATTAACATTGGTTCACAATAACATTCATATAGAAAAGAGTTACTAATTTACAATGCACATACAAATAATCTTCTAATATATACATATGATCATCCAATAATATATTAATGCAAATAGTACAATCAAAATGACAAAACAGAAAAACCAATAAAGAGCTTCTTATCACTAAAATTGCCTCTCCTCCATGTAAATAAATTCTCTTATATTAGTCATATCAATCTAATAAATCTTTTACTGAAAATAGTAGTTAAATTTATTAAGTTCTAAGAAACTTAAAATAATAATTACTATTTTATCATGCGTTAAATCAGTATATAAATGCCTAGCATGAATACCAAAAGAAATTTGATAATAAACAAGTAAACTTAAATTTTGTTCGTTTTTTATAAAATGAAATTTAATTATCTTATTAATTATATAATCATTTCCATTAACATTTTTTTTCAATTTTTTGTTTCTTTTACAAACAATCTCAAGAGAACCACCAATACATTTTTCTATTTTGTAAATAAAGGCACAATCATTTTCATTTCCTTTTCCATTTTATACCAAAGAAGTATAATTATTTCCATTTCTTTTTTGTTTAGCATGCACGAGTAGAACACCATCCCCTACAAATACCATGGGAGTGGCTCCTAATAGATTTAATTATTTATTTTTCATTTAACTTATATTTTAATCCTTTCTATAATTAAATCTATTTAATTTTTCATTTAATGGAGTGCAAAGGATAAAAATTAAAATCATAAAATGTGCAAATTATGTTTACTCATGTTCATTTAGTTATGAGAAAGTTGTTAATATGCGTAACAAACAAAACATTTTAAAAGCAAAAAAGAAATCAATTTAATGCAAGAAAAGTAATACTTTGTTTTCACCTTATAAAATGATCCTTTCAAATCCAATTATTCTCTCTTCTATATTTCTGACGTTAATAAACATAACTCCAAATTTAAAATACCGAAAAATAATACTTAAAAATAACTTCAATCATATAAATGAAATTAATTTAAATAACCCAAAGATACATTACAAAAACCTATTCAGTTGATTGGTTTGATTCTCATTGTTCTTGAATTCAAATACATGCCTAATTATAATCACAAAATTAATTTATGAAATTGTAATATTAAATTAATAACATTTTTAATTAAAATAATTCATATAATTAAGACATAAACCCCTAAACCCTTCTTCACCTTGCCTTCCTCTTTTGCACAAGCACAAAACTCGATCACTTGTAGTTTCTTTTCAAATTAATCACTGATGTTAGCCACTGAAAGTCACTAAAACTTAATGACATTTAATTAATTAATAAAATAATTTATATAAATAAAATTATAAACAATCCACCTCTCTTTCACGGTTTGAATCGAATGCCTCCTGTTGTTTATGTTTGTTTGTTTCGTCTGTGGTTGTATGAAATCTCAATTCAAAAACAACTGTTGAAAATCTGTTTTTCAAAAGCCAGTGTTTCAAAAGCAGCTGGTCTATTGAAAAACGCATTTCTTAAAGTGATGTTTGTGGACTAATGACTGTAATACCCCTCAGTATATATTATTTAGATAATATAGTCATTTTCAGTATGCATAATTCTCTTTTTTGAACTGTGTTACACAAATAATCAGAAATACAGTTAAGTCTATAAAATAATTTTTCAATTAAAGTGAAGGAATTTGACATACATACCACAAAATTCTTATGTAAAATTTTATATACCAAATACCTAAATATTCATATCTTCATGCCTAATATTCAAGGCTTCAGCATATCATCAAAAAAAAAAGCCATCACTATGTTTTTCGCAAGTGAAATAAATTCATTCATACATAGGTTATGATGCAACAAAAGAGACTTCAACAACACAAAAGACTTCAGTAACACAAGACACATAAACTTGTGCAAAACATTAAAGACTTCAGCAACACATTAATAAATTTGTAAAACAGTATTGTTGTAAATGCAAGGGTAAGTAGAAAATTCTCCCTAAGCTAATCATATATCAAAAATAAATGCAAGCATTACTGTATAAAAATCCTAAAAAAAAAAAAACTCACTGGAAGGTATACCTTATTATAGGCTCAAAGGAGAGAATGGGAGAGATCTACAATATCGTTCGTGGTCGTCTGCCTTTGGGGATCTTAGCTAGGGAGTCGTTTGGCGAAGTGAGACAGGGCTACGGGGTTTTTCTTCAAAGTGGGGGTTGAGGGCTTCGAGGACAAGGGCTTCAGGGCTGAGGGCAGCTGCGTTAACGAGTAGCTTCCGAGGTCGCGCCTCACCTGGCAAGAAGGGGTCGAGGGCTTCAGCCCAGAGAGCTGCGGGGCTAAGGGAGATGAGGAGTCGCGCGTCGCCTGGGGCATGAAGGGCAGCAAGGGAAAAAAATGCGAAGCTGAGGAATCGGTAGGTCAAACGCGTTTGCTTTTATATTAAAACCAAGTAACGCAGTTGCAAATCGAACCTCAACGAAACTGCCCATCTAAACAGACGAAACAATGTTTTACAGGTAACCGTGGTCCGAAAAGTTGAAACAGACACAACCTTAGGTTACGTTTGGGGCAGCTGCTGCTTCTCAGCTTTTCAGCTGCAATTGCGCTGCCCCAGGAAACTGTTGCAGAGAAACTAGCTGTCTGTTTATTGCAGCTGTGTGAAAATAGTTGTGGGGCAGCTGTTTCTGGAAAAATGACCATTCTGCCCCTGTTTAGTAAAGTTATTTAAAATAAAACTATGAAAGCCATATATTTGATACTTCAGAAGCAGAAATTCATTTCAAAACAGAACAAAAGTTCATATACACAACTCATTTAATAGTGAGTATCGAAAGTGCTAAAGTAAAAGAGAAAAACTAATAAAATTAAAGTAAAATAATAATGATATTATTTTTGACATGAACGCGAAGTATGTCTTTTCTTAAGTTGTCCTCCAAAGATACTATCAATTCGCGATCACTTTCGGCAGTGGAATCAACCTAACCATCATCTCATTGGAAGAAGTCACTTTCTACGAGGCTCCGCAGACATCTGTAAAAGTGTCGACCATAGCTATGGGGCTGACGTGACCTCAAAAAGGAAGTCTCTAGTCTGTAGTGGCACAGCAATCTTCGGGACGTCCATGAAATTCTGGAACTCATCTTTCCTAAAATCAGCGAAATAGAAATCATTGGTCATTTATTTTAAGTTTGAAACTATCAGAAAAAGAAGAAAACAAAAAAAAAATATATCAAAACTGGCCAACACTAATTACCAGTGAAATCACACAATAATTCAATCACCTTTCGACTAACGCATCAGTGATTTGTTTCATAAAGTTCATCATTTCATTTGCACCTTCCCCTTCTTTCAAACAAATAATAAAATGATCATTGTCATTTCGTGATAGAGAATGCCCGAGATAGTACTTGAATGCTTCTGCAGGTACTTGCTGTTGATCCTCTTCAGCACTGCAGAAGTCAATGTCGCTTCGAGACGGATGCCGCCTAATGTAATTGTGCAGCGTCATCGTAGCTATCATAAATCTGGACCTGTTTGGGAAACAGGTAAGATGATATATCGCATAGTATCACCCATTTTGTCTTCTAAAAGTTGAAAGTCCTCTCGAAGACCTCATAAGGAGGAATATCTTCTGTTAAACACCTCTTTTCTGTCACGTGTAACATTGCTAGATCACTTGAAATCAGGTATATGATATCTCGTATCTGGAAAAGGTTTCAGATACCCTCGCTGCAATGGAATGCCAACATTGACCAAATAATATTTGTCTGGAATGTACTGCAGGTTCAGTACAATGTTTAAAGTGAATAACCAAAAGAATTGGGGCTGCAACATACCGTGCGGAGGGTGTGAGAAGTTGTAGTTAGGATTTTGCGTAGCAGACTTGAAAATTATGCTGTCGTGTGCACTATCCTCTTAACCGGGTATAACAAAAGTAAAGCACATATTAAAGTCGCACATAGCCATGACATTCTGCGTAGGGGCTTCACAACGTCCGATAAATGCAATCTTTTATTCATTTTTAACTCTCGCATCAACATAGGTACCATCTATTGCGCTAATGCAAGCGTACGTAGTTAATAATTTCTGGTATTCATATTTAAAATTGAGTACTACAAATTGCAAATGTTACTTTAAGAACGACATGTAATGTGCATAGCGTTGAATCTCCGTAGGAGTTACTGCGAACGTTGGATCAGTTGGTTTTATGAATTGTGTGGATAGAGTCGCAAGTGCATTCAGACTCACAGAAAAGTATATGTTGATCGTCTCAGATGAGTGTTAGAATTGTTCCATCGCACCACGCATTGACTCGTTTTATGATAATATGTAGAGAGTTGTCGTCAACACCTCACGTTCAGTCTTCCTAAACGACCCATGAAGACCATGAGATCCAATAAGTTCTGCTAGAAGATCTGTAAATACCTCATACCTCATGCGGAACATGTTGTTGAATCTGGCTGGATGCCCAGCAATCAATTCCCCAAACCATTAGTCTCTAATATAAGACGATGTGAAGCACGGAGAGCGGTCAATATATGTGTTGTAATACTTAACGATAAAGAAGATTGTTGCATTTCTCTATCTTCGTCTTTCTTGGTCAGAATCCATGTTGGTGTCTATTTTACTAGTGTTAAAAAAAAATTGAATAAATAAATCATGAAGAAAGCATGACCCAAGCATTTATAATAAATAAAAATGACAGCTTGCAAATATCAAATAAGTATATCATAAGAAAATACAATAACCAGGTAAAAGCGTCCCAAGCAACAACAGATGAAATAAAACAGTCTCTCAGTCAATAGCAAATAAGAAAAAAGTTTCCTCAAGTTTCCCTACAAGCATAAAATGTCGTAAATATGCCACCCATTTTTCTTTGGCATATTTGTCGAAAAAATCTCTGTGGACCAAATCTTGAAAAAGCTCTACTGCAAAAAAGTACAGCTCAAAATCCTCTTAAATTTCCTTATCTTCATCCAGAATTTACACGACCTGCTTAATAAAAGATGCCTTAACTGTATGCGGGGCATCGTTGGAAGTACCTACCAGATGTGATATTTGATTTCTGAGATAAGCAGCTCCATCCTTTTTCTATCCTCCACGCGATGACGCTTATAACGGTTGGTGTAGGGGAGTTCGACGCTGTGGAGATCGGGTAAATCACCAGTAGGTTGACGATCTCACTCTCATGACTAACACAAGAACCCGTCTCACTTAGAGCGTATGCATATTTGCCTGTTACGACAACACCCCAGACATCCGGCATAATTTGTCCTCGAACTCAGGGTTAATTACACAAAGTTTGTACTTCTTTGTTGTGGGCGCCACTTGCAAAATCATATTAAACACTTCAATTAGTATTAAAAAAAGAAATGAATCAAATTAGACGAAATAAAAAATTGCTCACCGCAAGTCTAAATCGCTTCGCCGGATCTCAACCCAAACCCGTTGATCCTTGTTCTAAATCCTTCCAAATTTTCCAATCCTTCTTGAGTTGATCCCACTTATTCTTCATTTGCATTCTGTCATACACCTTGTCTGTACTTTCCTTGAGATTTGAGAAAATATGTTGTCACCCTTCCATATTAAAATAGGTCATAGGCCTATTTTCCAGTTCGATCTCCTTAAGGCAGAGGTCACAAATAACATTTTTTGTTTCTTTTTCCCACAATGTCGGTGTACCAGTATTAGTCATTGTATTGCTAAAATAAAACAAATTATTGTAACAAAACAATAAAAGAGTCGGTGAAAAGAAAAATATATGCAAGGTGTGGAATTGAGTTTTTAATGAGTGGAAAAATATCCTATCATACACCTACCACATCCACCCACAGCCACACCCATAACACTATGTCACATAACACAGTAGCCACTCTTTAGTCTTATTAGCCATGTTAGTACTACAATACAACAAAGCAATGTAACATAACAATAAAAATAATGTCACAAGAATAAACAGAAAGAACTCACCAATGCTACAACCACCGTAAGGCACCGGCAAACACAAATGCCACAGCAACGAACCCAACCCAAATCATACACCACCCAACATAAATACCACGGCCAGCAATGGCAAAACCCAAATAGAAGATTTAAATAAAATATAAAGAAAGTGAAAATAACCAAGTTTAGAAGTTAGATATGTAAATAAATAAAAACTTTGTGGCAGGCATGCATATCCAGGTGATTAGATTCTCAGCTAAGATGTAATAACTAGTATTTCATGAAAGTCTTCAATTGATCCGATAACAAAAGTTTGAAGCGCCGGCAATTCATGATTTTGTAGATAGAAGTGATATGAATGCTCAGAAAAAGTTTCAGGTAGAATATATTTTACACTCAGAATTTATATATTTTTGCCAAACTTCTTGGAATTTCACCTTGAATATAACCTTTGGTATATCTCAAAAATATTTCCTTCGGTCCCTGGGATTACAAATATGTTGGACAACACAGATTTCTGATCTCCTTTCTGTGCAAGCAAGAGGAGAATGCTTTGGAAGGATAACCGTTGAAGCTATGGCATTTCAGTTGCCGGTGCTGGTAAGTCTCCCACCAATGGAGGAATTCTACTAACTCAAACATTACTTCTGAACTCCACCAATCTTCTTAAAAAATGATGAAAATTCTAAGATGGTTTTGATCAAATAATGAATAGGACAGCAGCTTGTGAAACTAATGAAATTATTGTTGATGTTTGACAGGTTTGCTTCATTCTTTGGGGAAGGAGGGTGGGTGTTATTCCACTAGCGAAGAACAATGTTGAGCTCATCACGCATGTTGAGAAAAGGCTGAGCATGAGTAAAGAAGGCTACAAGAGGGTGAAAGAAAGGTTCATGGAGCATCACATGAGTGAAAGGATAGCTTCAGTTCTCAAAGACGTTCTTCTGACCGTTGAAATCCCATTTCCTTAATATGTAAATTTCAATATTCAAATGAGTTTTAACTGCTGTGTATAGGGATGATTCTACTTTATTTTCTCTCTATTTTTGTCTTATCATATCCCCAAATTGAACAAAACTCTATTTTTTTAGAGTTCCGGATTGACGGAATGATATTAGCCATTAACTGTCTCTCAAGTTTATGGCCTCCTTACTGTCCTTATCCAACCAGCTATATTTTATTAGAGAAATGCTTCACATTCTACAGTTGATGAAAGAGGAAGGGATATTTACACACATAACCACAAAAAGTTTATGAATTTACACATCCAACACCCAAGTTTGACATTTTCACTTGTTAACACTTTGGCTAAACCTATATATGAAAGAGTGTGTTTCATTTTAAAAAGATGGTGATGATGGTATTTTTTACTTTGTTGTTAAGGATTTAAGTGGTAAAAATGCAAATATCAGAGCTTAGGTTTTAGATGTGTAAATACATAAAAGTTGTATGGTATGCATGTAAATGCCGCCAAAAAGAAATAACAAGATAGATACCAAGAGGATTCATATATAGAAACCAAAATTATAGTAAAATATGAAAAAAAGACCCTAGTTTTCCATCTCTACAACTAAGGAGAAGCAAGCAGCTGCTGCTGCACAAATTAATGAACACTAAATTCAATGACTGCTATAGGATAAATACATATTTATAGCAGAAACTTCGAAAATGCGTGTCGGTCCCAACTGGAGTGAAACAAGGAGAACGAAACATCCTGTAAGGGTTTGAACGTTATAGAGTTCAGCTCAAAAAGAGATGCACTAACTTGAATATAACCACTGTTGCGCCTCAACTAGAAATGAAACAATTACATCACTCTCCTTGATTTCCAACATTTGGATTTGGAAAGATTTCATAAACGCTTTCAATCCCAATAAGATGAAAAGGTACTTAACAAGCTTAAACCATACAACAATATAAAACAATTGAGCATAATGTCATCAGCTAGAGGAAAGGATGGGATGTTTGAAAGAAATGCTATAACAATTGATAGTGCCTTCTTCCCAGTTCAAAGCTTTCCACCCAACGACTAGCTTAGGCGGCCAAAAGAGCAACTATTGTAAATTTGAACAGCTTTTTTTCAATCATGCAAGGAAATAAACGATCATTTGTGCTGCGGTTTGGGAAGCATCAAAATAGAGCTACACAGTAACAGCTTAAACTTATGAAGCATCCAAAGCCTCCCAAAGGGCATAAAACAAAAAGCATCCCAAAGGGCATAAAACAGAGCTACACAGCAACAATTGCTAGAGCCTTCTTCCCAGTTCAAAGCATCCAAAGGGCATAAAACAAAAAAAAAATTCTTACCGGTGGCATTAGGAAGTCGGAGAAGAGGAAGACGACCAAGTATGGTCAGCAGTCGGAGAAGAGAAGGAGAGGGGAGAAGATCGCGGCTTAGTCTTCTTTTGCGGGATCTACTATCGCGGTTAAGGATAGGTAAAAAAGGGGCACGAGGGTAAAAAGCCGATCGAAGAAGCTGAGCCGCAGGTAATAAGTTGCTTTCCGCATTTGTACTGAACCGCGGAATGCTGCGGCGGCACTGCCGCCCAGTACGGGTGAAACTAGCGGCACGATGCCGTGCCGCAGGTTCTCCACCTCCCCAAACACGCCTTTAGTGCGACATTTCATTTCATGTAAAAGTCTAGCGAGCAAACAGTAAAACATTAAGGCCACTTTCCAAACAAACTAGATGTTTGGATTGAATTATGGATGCTTCTAAGGACAAAGATTTGTTAGGGTAACATGCATCTACTTAGAAGTATATGAAGCCTGACGGGTAGTGAGAACTTACTGAAAAATTTGTTGTCGACAGCTCTCAGAATCCCCTGTTAGTATCAATTGCCTGAGATTATAAACATGTTTTCTTTGTACCTGAACATCAAATTAAATATTAATGTGACAATATAATGATTTTCATAAATGATAAATAAAATTCAGTCACATAGAAAGATGTGTGTGGCATGCTACGCAAATGAAACTAATAAAGTTTTGCATAAGACTTGGTCGTTATCAAGTAATTTTATTCAGTAATTAAACAAATAATGGCAGTACATAATTGATCTGATTTTGTAATAAATCAACGTAATTATGTTCAATTTAAATTCTCAGCATCAAACATCCAACCCCTCAAAAAATTCGATATATCAATTCCCAATTTCATAGAAAAAGTATAATAAGGGCCCGTTTAGGATAGAGTTTTAGGTGCGGAGCGGCTCGAAAATGTTGGATTCCTGTTTCTCGAGCGGTGAGGGTCCGTTTAATTAAACACACTCGTAAAATCAAGTCACGGGTTGAATTTGTTTAGCTATTCTAAGTGGTTATTTTTTATGGATAATGAAGAACTTTTCATTTTAAATTCTTGGATTCAAGAATTTCTCTATAACTTAAGTGATACAATCAAAACTTTTTCAATTCTTTTAGTTATTGATTTATGGATAGGATTTCACTAGACCCATGGTTGGGAACTAAGGATTGGTTCGATCTAAAATGATTTTGGATTGGCTCAAAATGTTCAGATTATATCATATTCAGTGGTTTCACTCGAAATATCTTCCCTTTGGAAGTTGTGGCGAGTACTCGCTTCCTCCTTTCTCTACCTCTTCTTTCTTCTGTTCTCCGGCACCTTCTACCATTTCCTTTTTACAATATGTGCCATGTTTGATTTGTGGTTCCTCTGGCTGAGCAAGCTTTGTGATTTTTTGCAATGACCTTGGTTTTTTTACGTGCATGCCTTCGAGCATTATGATTTTCAACAATGGCTTTACATTGTTTATGTGGTTAGTGTTGTTTGTGATTTTTTTGTGATAGAGAAATTGGATTTCGGTGGTTTTTCTGTGATGGAGAAATTTGGAGAAATTTTTTCTGAGATCTTTGGCGAGACATGTAGAAATGCTCTTGATGATGACCTTCGATTATTGTTGCTATGGCCTTTGAATTTCCTTTGATTGCCTTCAATTTCTTATGTTGCTTTATGCTACCTGTGGTTTTCCTATGATGGAGAAATTTGGTGTTTTGTGGGATTTTCTATGAGGAGAAATTTGAAATAAAAAAATTGGAAAGTTTGGAGAAACATGTAAAAATGCCCCATCTCCGCAACTTCGTGACTTGGTTATTTACTCTTCATTGTTTGTCAATCATGGTTGCCTCTGGTACAGTCGGCTTTCTTTCTTCTTTCTGGTTTGTGCATTACCTCTTTTTCTTTAGTGAAGTTAGATTGAATTCCTGCACTAGGCAATGCTTCAAGGCCTCTTTCTGCTTTGAGGGTTTATTAAAATAAAAAGCACTTTGACCAAATGCTTATGTAATTGTTCATTTGGTTTATGTTTTGGATTGAAAAAGTTGCATTAGGCTAGATGATCTAAGTTGTTACTTCGGTTTTGCTTAGATCAAGTCAATTGTGAGATTTAAGATGTACCAAGTTAATATTGTGAGAGCTACCGAATCGCTTTTTAGTCAAGATTAACCGTTTCTATTGGCTATCCTCATTATTTTCATCTTGCTACTATTATTTTATGTGCTTCATCAATATTGTCCTTACATAATGGTAGTTTTTGCTTCATTATTATGTGCTAGTTATTTCATGTGTCATTGGATTTGAATATTGAACTTCTTAGCCGTGAAATAATGTTTGACCCAAGAGTTTGCCCGAGTTTTTTTAAAAGCTTGGGAGAATTATGGAAAAATAGTGTTGGTGGCGACCTTGGATTATTGTTGTGATTGCCTTCGGTTTTCCTGTGATTGTCTTCTATTTTTTAAATTGTTTCGTGCCCTTTACGACCTGTGAGGTAAAAGTTGGAATTCTTTGTTGGGAAAATCCGGTATGTGATGAGCTAGGAATGATGGACATCGTCAATTCAACTTGAGGAAGTGTTGATATTAGCCCCTTCTTTTTTATTTGTTTAGCATTGGGTTCACTCTGCAAAGGTTTTGTTTTTACTTTTGGTTTATATTTTATTTATTTGCCTGGGGTAATAATATAGAGTAGTGGATTGTAGCAAGGTTTTGCTTTTACTTTTCATTTATATTTTATTTATTTTCCTAGGGGTAATAATATAGAGTAGTGGATTGTAGCAAATGCATTTAAAAAACTCCATAGTTAAGCATGTTCATGTGACATGTTGAGCTTTCCATAATTCAGCATCCCATTTGTTTTATATTTTATTGTTGGGCTTTCAGAATCTGTTGTTACTATTCTTTTGAAATGTTGAGAAAGGGTTGGTGGTTGTTGATTTTGCTTTCTTGGTTAAATATGTTCATGAGTTCAAGTTATTGTTTGAAAAACTTTATGTCAAGTGGTTATTTTCGTACTAGCAGCAGTAATGGGATAAGTCAAAAGAACTCGGATCTTCCGCTATGTGGGATAAAGATATGAAGTTAATATTTTGTGAACTCTGTATAAGGGAGATTGAACTGGGAAATATGCTCATCAACTATTTTAACAAGGATGGCAGCATATTATAAAAAAATTTAAGTTAAGTACTGGAAGAGAATAAGATAGAATGCAATTGAAAAACTAATGGGATCAGTGATTGGAAAATATTGAATAAGTTAAAAGGAGGTTCCATGTGCTTAGGTTGGGATCCCATAAAGTGAACAATTGATGCTTCAGAAGAATGGTGGGTTAAGAGTTTAGAGGTAAAAATTTATTCAACGTTCAATGTTTTGCATTTTTTCAATTTGATATCATCTCGATAATATCAACATATCAACTATCAATTAACTTGTAGTTCATGTCAACTGCCAAGAAGTTCAAATTTACAAGCATTAACCCTAAGTTTGAAGAAAAGTTGGATCTAATATTTTGTGGAGTCGTGGCCACAAGTGATCATGCATTGGCACCAATTGATAGAGAAAACGTCAGCAGAGTTGAGCACGTAGATGCTGAGGAAACTGCTTACTCAAATGAAGGATCAAATCCCAACCTAAATGAAGTGGGATCCATTGGTCGTTCCAAACGACCTAGAACTGAGAAGAAGGATCAACTTTTCAAAGTCACCTTCAGGTTTGCTTGAATATAAATAAGAAAATTATTTATTGCATTACAATACTAATGAATATACTTATAACAGAAAAATACTGTTTTGTTTTCATGTATGAATTATTCAAAACCTGGGCTGGTTCAATTATAAACAACGCAACAATACAGGGGCAAAAATGTCTTTTTATCATAAACAGCTGCAACACAGCTGTTGTGTAACTACACAAAATAAATAGACACAACCTCCCCACAGCAATTTCTATGCACAGTAACTTTTTAAAATGCTACAGCTGCCCCAGGTAGACTCTAAGAGAAGTGGAACATTGGAGGAGCCATATTACATAACTAGCTTTTGTGATAATCAAAGAACAAAGGCTAACAAGTAGAAAATAATATTGGGCTATAATTAGCTAAGCTTGCTCGAAAAAAATATAATATTAACCTCCAAGACTTCATCGAACTCGACGAGACTCTTTCTTATTCCAAAAAAGTATTTCTCAGCATTTACTTGAAGATCCAAAAGCTGTAATTATATAAACAGAATGAGCTTAGCATAAAATTATTAATGACAATTACCAATAGAAGGAAGAGCAGCAGTAGCATTCATATCAGACAAAAATTAACAAGAAGACCTGTTTTACAACTGCACGACCTTCAATTGGTATATCCTCATTATCTGTTATCTTTGATATGAGCTTTACAGCCCACTCCGTATCAAAATTGAACTTCTGAAACATCTCATCCTGTAAACTGTTAAGTGAAGTGTCGATTTATTATTTCATCTAAAAGGATAATAAAGTCAGACATAGGGCGTATACAAACAAAAATTCAGCTCATAATCCATGCTTCATAATGAGGACAATAATGAAAAGAAACTTAAGAATGATGCTAGAGCAGATCTCTCCGAAATAAAATAACCAATTCAAAACCTATATATCATATGCTGAAACTCTATAATCATGTTAACTCAGGGTTCTAGACACTAGAAACCTACTAAAACCCGAATGCAAAACCCTGGTTAGCAAAACCACAGAAGAGGTCCGGGACATCCATATAAATAATTTTAAAATAAGATTCAAACATACAAGAAAGAAAGAACATCTATGTTGGTTTGTGATTAACATAAGTATTCTTGTTTATAACTACAACTAATTTAATACAACAGTAATAATGAATATATATGCTTTGATACTAAATAAATTAGAAAAAATTATAAATACTAAATGCAACAGTTGTCACTATTAAATCTTTTTTGACTTTGATAGTCAATCTCATATATGCATTTATTTACTTTACTTTCATTTTTTCTTTTTATTCTCAGCATTCCTCTTAGAAATGGCATGTGATGTTTGCATAGATTTTGACATATTTAATTAATCAGGTTATTACCTATGTAGCACTGACACTTTTAAAAATGTGTCTTACCCGTATCGGACACGTATCAGACACTGACACTTATCTGACACGTCCCGACACTATAAAATATATGTCTGAATTTTTTTTTAGGCCAGAAATCATCCGAGACATATCAAAACCGCATCGGATGTGAGCTTAACACGATTTCGAGAAAATGGGACACGGGAATTATAAATTTATAAATATAGAATCGAGCACCAAAGGTGAATCAAATATTCATTGAAACCGAGCATTAGTAATTCCCTCATCGAAATCATAGGATTTTTAGATTTTAGTAGATAAGTTGAATTATAAGTTGGATAATTCTTTTGAAACATTATATCTAATTTTAAAATTAATTTTCATAAGCATGAGATTTTATAATAAAATTAAATTTATGAAGTTTAATTTTATTCTTGTATAATTTGTGTTGTAATATTTTTAATAAAGAATAATGAATTCATATATATTTTATATTAATAATTAATTAAATATAAAACGTGTTCATGATGTGTCGTGTCCTATTTTTTTCAATTATGTCGTGTACCCGAATCATGTTGTGTTGTATTTGTGTTCCCGTGCCCGTGTCCGTGCTTCATAGGTTGTCACCTATCTCATCATATATAAAAACAGTAATAAAAGCTACACAATCAAACTTCGAACATATCAATAGCCCCTTAATACTAATTGGACTGTCCCAACCTTGATATCAATATTGGGGAATCTATTTATTTCCCTACTAAGCTCATCTTATCATAACTTTTATTTTCTCTAGCACAGGTCATCATTACAGCTAAATGCATGATGATTCATTGATTATATTTACCTATTAAAATTATTTTTTATGTATTTCTTGCTTAACAAAAATGTACATATTATCAATCAACTTTATTAACATGCACTAGAAATATAATGTGACATGAGATATCCAACATTTCTACTTGGTTATGCATTTCTATAACAATGCTATGAACAAGTGATCATCCACATGAATTAAACAGTACTAATGAATTAAATATGCTCAATTTGAAATAAATTCTGAATGCATGTACATAATAAACAAATTATTTATAAAAAGTCGAAAGAATTAATCCTTCAAATTATTTGCTCCTTATTTTAGCAATTTAGTATCCCACATTGATCATCAGGTCACTTTCATGGCGAATTACTTCCCTATGCTCACCTTGAACACACTTCCTTACATAAATAAACAAGCATAAAAAGTTCCTTTAAATTTTATGAAGTTCTTAAATCAAACTCTGTTCAACTCAATTGTTATTTTCACCTCAAAATGACTTCCCCTCATTCAAGCCTTCATGGCCAACGACTTGAATTCGAACACAGTTCATTGAGAAAAGAACAAAATTAAGAATTTCTCATCTAAAGCTTAATTTCCCCTCAAATTCTTTCACATCTCCAATACTCTCAATCAAATCAACTCCCAGAATAAAATAGAAGTAATTGAATCCTTACCTTAAAACCTAACTTTCCTTCCTTTTTCCTTAATTTTCTCCCTTGCAAGTTGCTACCCGAGAAAGCTTCCAGCTCTCTATTTTACAGGAGGGAAGTTTCCTTAAGGGTGAAAATAGGGAACTCTGTGGGCGAGATATATTGTATATGTAAAAGTATTATTATGTTAATAATATAAATTACTTAAACTAAAAATGATCACGCCTTTAAATTACTTTTACCCAAATCAGTCATTGCATGCTCAGATTAGCGGATTTTATTTTCGGCACTACGGTATGCTACAATACCATTACAGCACTTTTAATAACAAATTTAGTAAATTAATTAAAATGCAAACTAAATAATTTTTGTTTATTTAAAAATTAAAATACACTTCTATATGTCAAAATGATCGAATTGAAATGTAAAATTTTTTAAAAATAATTTTGATGATTTTGGAATATGCAAAAAAGTGGGATATAATTTAAAAAACAAATTTAACTTACTTATTTGTCATTTTTAGATATTACAGAAGATCCATGATCGCCCGCAACGACAAAATCACAAGATCCTAATCTGATTTGTCACCATTATCCTCATTCTCCATTCCAAGTTATGATGATAATTTCCTTGATCTAAGCTCTAAGCATTTAATGAGTATCGACTAGCCATAATCATAAGTTCTCTCATGCCATTGAGAGAGATAATTAGCCATAAGGGTTTGCAGCAATGAGAAACGTAGAACCATATCATAATGCTCGCAAAAAGAGGGTGTAATTTCCAGCTATTGTCTTCTAAAATCTAATAAACCTTCAAAATTTAACAGATAAGAATAAACTCTCTCTCGGATGATTTTTAGAGCACACATTCATATGAATATAAATGTTCCGATAATAAGTTACTAGCTGGAACTTCAGAATACATGGCGTCTAATATAGAGATAACACAAAATAACATGAATTAGCCAAATGTTGTAAACTTTGTCGATGGCTTATGAACCCAAGACTAACAACCTTCAATTTATTTATAATGTTTATTGTTTATAGGTTAAAAACTAATGCTTGTCATTGTAAGATGAGGGCATATACAACATATTATTCCTTTATAGCTTTGAAAGGAAAATTTTGGGGCATTGGACGTAAGTCCCAAATTATGCTAATCACAAGATTTGATGTTAACTAAATTCACGACATTTCTCCAAGACAACTTTTCTCTTAATTGCAACTCACATCAGTCAGTCAATGGTTGCTAACGTGAGTGAAAGGAATGGTTTTACCAAATACTTGTTAAAAGACGAGTACTTCTACAATTTTATGCTAAAACAATTACATTTTAAAAAATGGCTCAAATCTACAAATATTCTATCAGAACCATATTAAAGGTCGAGACCAGGCTCAACTCTAGGCTGCATCTTCATTAGATGCTATCAAATTCACAGTAGAGTCGCAGTCCAAGTTCCGCAAAATTTGCAATGAGGATAATTGTTGAATTAAACAATAAGGTCAGCACTAATATGATCAATAAGCAGGAGACAGCAGTATTCAGCGTGCATACTTGTCCTCCACAAATATTATCTCCATATTAATAATCAATACATCTGGATCTTTAATAAAATTATAGATAGATGACATTAATTACCTTACCATAAACCTTGTTGATCCAGGATCACCTTGTCTACCAGCCCTGCCACGAAGCTACACAAGAAAGACAAATAAGTAACTCAGGCCAAATTGTGAAAAGAAAACTGTAGTAAGTAAAAATTCATCCAAGTTGAAGATGGCCAATATTAGATATGAATAAGATGCAAAAGTCCATGTCAACAATAGTCAAGAGGAAATGATGGTCTCCCTAAATAGTCAAAATTTTCCTTTTAAGTAATACATAGTTAAAATTTGCATTTTCTACCTCAATACTGGAGCCATTCAACTGGTATTTGTAGATGAATGGCTCTTTCTAGTCATTAGGAGTTGATTTTAAAATCAAGTGAATGAGTTGCTTCTAAAAAATGCATCAAACATTCTTCTAAAACACACAACACATAAAATCCTATATATTCGAGCACGATTTTTTTTCTTTCAGAGACTAAGGCCCCGTTTGTGGCGGCTTAATCCCTGCGGTGCGCCCCGAGGCCACTGAACGTGCGTTGGATAAAAGTGGTGCATCCGCTTAATTGGATGATTTGGAGGAAACAAGGGCCGTGATTTTGATTTTGCGACCCACATTCCTTCGCTAATAGTTGAAGGGGCTACCCCGCTAAAACACAGGTGATTCTCTACGCCCATGTCTATCTCGCGATTCTTGCCCTAACTTTCTGGTGGTTGTTGCGGTGAACTTTTCATTATTCTCTCCCTCTCTTCTATGTTCTTCAACTCGGTTTAGATCATTGATTCCGCCTTTTGTGCAGCAGTTCCTCTTCTTCTCGCCTCTGTTCCGGCATTCTCTACCTTAACTATGCGATTGTTTTTTATTTTGCAAACACATATGTGCAATGCTTTTCCCAAATTATATTTGCTCTTATCTTTCGATGATTTTCGATTTATGTTGGATTTTTGGATTTTTTTGGATTCTCATTGATGTGCTCAGATGATGATTTGGGTTCTTATGCTATATCTTGTTGATGGACTCGGTTCATTTTTGCTCTATCATGTTGCTCTTGTAGGCCGAAAGTTGGTGGTCGTGGTGATTGCATATGCAATAAATTGGGAATACAAATAACTAAATTTGAACGTATATGAGTAATGTGTTGGTGAGTGGAGATGGTGGTACTGGTGTTGTGGATGTGTTGGTGAGTGGAGGTGGTGGTATTGGTGGTGTGGATGTGTTTGTGTGTGGAGGTGATGGTATTGGTGGTGTGGATGTGTTGGTGAGTCGAGGCTTTGGTGTATGGAGGTGGTGGTAGTGGTGTTGTGGATTGTTGGTGTGTGGATGTGGTGGTAGTCGCGTGTTGGTGTGTAGATGTGGAGGTGGTGTGGTGGTGTGATGTGGAGGTGGTCTGCAGGTTGTTGTGTAGACAGAGGTGATGATATTATGACATTACTATTTTTCTTTGATTTGTGGTAAATATCTTTTTATGACATATTTATGTTGATTAATTTTTTTCATGCTAGTAATACAAGAGATCGGTTCATCTGCTATGTGGGATAAAAATATGAAAATAATATTTTGCGAATATTGCCTTAAAGATGTCAAATTAGAAAATAGACCAACAACCTATTTTAATAATGAGAGCTGGCATAATATTATTAAGAAGTTCAAGAAAAATACAGACAAAGAAAACGATAGGATGCAATTACAGGTGTCCAAGAAGAAGAAAAAAAATTGACTTCTTTAGGTTGGCAGATAAGTTGGAGGATTCTATTGTCGAGAGTGATCGGGTATGGAGAGTTTCCCTGAAGGATGGCTTATCTCGTGACATACATCGCACTACATTTTAAAAATATTATTATCATATTATTAATTGTTATTTTAATTTTTTTTAATTTTGATAGTCATGTTACTACTTAATGAGATGTCTATTTTTATTTTGTAATGTTCGAACTAAATATTTGTTTTCAAGTATAGAATGTGCTAGTATGAACAGTTCTGTTATAAACATCACATTACAGGGGTAGAATGGTCATTTGTCCATAAACAGTTATGCATGGCTGTTTTAAAACTGCCAAAAAGAAACGAACAGTCAGCTTATCTGTAGCAGCTTCCTACCACAACTATTGCGTAACAGCTTTTAAATAAGTTGCAGCTGCTCAAAACAGACAAAGTCAATGCCCAAATAAGCCTATATTGGCTTGCTTGAGCATCAAACAAGTTAATATAAGTTCTACAAAACTAAACTAGCAGAAGCCCAGATAGCTCAAACCAGTCATTTATTATCCTAGACTTGGATGTATTAAACTAACTTAGGTTGATCCTCCTCCCTCATAAGGGTCCATAACAGGGAGTTAAGGGATGCAAAAGAGTAGCCTGTTGTGGCCTTAATTTTCTTTATTGTACTCTCATTTGTTCGCAATAAAATATTGAAAGTTCGAATTTTCTCCAAATCATTATGGCCACTACACTCTACCGCATTTCTAGTTATGGTCTTAAAACATACTTCTACATATGAGGAATGATTCTCTAAATTGACCTCCATTATTGTTCCACCCTTAATGCAATCAAGCATAAAAAAATGTTATAATGTGGAGCAATCAAATATTCACTCAGAGACCTCAGTTTCGTCGATCAAGTATGACAGTTTGTTAGTCACGGAGATTTGGGGGAGGGGGGGTATTGGGTTTGAGGACGCTGCCCCCAAAAATTATTTTTCTATACCTAGCGCTCAAAAGACAGCACCGCAGCGCCCAATCCAAGTTTCAGAACCTTAGAGCACAACACTTCAGGGCCCGTAAGGGAGTGCCGCAGCACCTAATCCAAATTTAGAACCCAAGAACCAGACACTGCGGCGCCCAACGCCAATTGGAGCGTCGCAATGACATATCGTGGTGCCTCGACGCCCATAACCAAATTTGAGTCATTCTACGATTAATGTTTTATTTTGTTGATGTGAGACTATGCAATTTCAATTTCTCTTATACTAAGGAGAGGACAGGAGCTTCCTGAAGTGTTCCATAATGTCGTGTACATTGTAGAATTCTCCTCATTTTCTTCACGATGCATTTCTTGGTGTGGTATGGCTCCGTAATTTTCCTCTTTCTTGGATTTTTTCACATAAAATATGGTGTTCTTTATGAATTCTTATTTTGTGCGCTTTTGTTCAAATTTTTGCATTTGATCTCTCGAATCAGTTTCCACGATTTCATCTTATCCCCCCCCCCCCACACCCCACCCCCAAACAAAAATTACAAAACATGCACAATGTCATGCAAATTTAGCTGATAATACACCACAAAAATTAAAACTTTCTTAATCTTTACCCATTTCGCAAGTAAACACTGACACATCTAAATGATGAAATTGTCACAGACAAAGACCAATAATTGCCAAATAAGCCGCACAAAAAGATTGCCAACCTTGCTTGCATGCAAAATGAGGATGAAATTTTTTCATGCACGAGTGACAAAAAAATATTGCATCTAGAATCAATTTCTAAGATAAAGAAACCTATTGACTATAGGTTTTGAATGTCTAAGCTTGGTAATGATTAGATTAGTGATCACTTTGAAGATAGATTTATGAAATTATTACTAGCGGATTCATGCCAATATGGGAGACAAGTTCACAACAACCTTTAAGACAATGGGTAGCTTCATGAGCTACTAGTTATGCACTTGGGCGAGCCGACATCCAAAGCACGTTCACATGAGATAGCTCGTGCACTGTCATTTTATTCCTTATTCATTTGACTTAAATCTGCCTTATGGCAAGATGAGGGAGGATCATCTCATATACAAGAAAATTTAAAAAGATTTTGTAGTAAGAAAATTTTCAGCAGTAATAGAAAAGGTTTATTGATGGATTTATTAGAATTGGCACCATCTTAGAGGACTTAAAAGGGTTACCCAAGAGAAACCTACCTGTAATAATCGGGTAAAAATAGAAAATAACAATAATAAAATAAAATTAAAATAAATAAATAAGAATTTTCGAAGCGACAACACGGTTTTGAAATAACAGTCTCAAAAATTTCGTCGTCTGAAGTTAATAAATTAGGCAGTGTTTGACAGCATACGTTTACCAAGATTTACGGATGGATTTAACGTAAATTCACCCAAAAGAGAAAAACTGGGAAGTAAATCCAGCGGTTCACTAAATCCAATTTTCCTCCGTTCAATCACTTTTTTT
Source organism: Papilionanthe hookeriana x Papilionanthe teres (assembly GCA_022702705.1). NCBI lineage: Eukaryota > Viridiplantae > Streptophyta > Magnoliopsida > Asparagales > Orchidaceae > Papilionanthe > Papilionanthe hookeriana x Papilionanthe teres. Next base: position 22,366,594 of record CM040427.1, read on the forward strand.
ACGTAAATTTAAATTTACTAAATCCCATTTTTAAGTGAATTTAATAGATTTAGCTTTGGAAGAAAATTAAATCCTGAAATGAGATGTCTAAAATGTCAAACAGATTTAAGTAGATTTAACATTAACTAAACCAAACACCATTCTGGATTTAGAGTGTAAGGATTTGATAAATCCGGAATTACTAAATACGCTTTAACATAAATCCTATGTGCAGCCAAACACTCCCTTGATCCTATTTGAATCGGTCAAGAGGGTAAGAAGCAGAGAGGGCAAGAGTGGGAGACGGAGAAAAAAGAAGAAGGCTAGCTTATTTCGCATACCCGAAGACTGGTGTTGTGTGTGTCTCACGTGAAGGAGTAGTAGGCGAGCGGTGACATGTGCAGAAGAATTTGACGCTGTTGTCCTAGCCCTAGGGTTCTATGCAAAGGAGAAGAGGCCGTGTGATCTTGTTCATGAAGGAAGAAAGGAGTAGAGCTTGTGGCCTAAATTAACAGAAGAAGAAACTTCCAGCGGCTCTGGTGTGAAGGAGAAGAGAAGGGAGGTAAGTTATGTCGTGTGAGAGGAGAAACTCGTGCCATGGAGTGCAGGAAGAAGCTCGCTTGTGTGGTGAAAAGAGGGAAGGATCGAATTGAAAGAAGCCTTAGTCGAGCGGCTCATGTGCAGGAAAAAGAAAAATAGCGTGTCAGAGGCACGAGCAGAACCGTAGAATTGAGCAGCCCTAGCTCGTAGGTTAATGTAAATTTGGGTTACGGTTTACTTTATTTGCTTACTAAAGAAAAGTTTCAACTATTTAACATCAATTTTTTATTAAAATGTTAATGATAATTTATAGGTAGAAGAATAGAAGTTGAAACAAGTCGAATTGCAGGGGGGAAAGAAGAGCCTTATGTGCAAGGAAGCAAGCCAAGCTTTTTAAGGTAGAAGTCTATGGGTTATTTATTTTATTTGATGTAATTATTTAATTAGAAAATTTTGTGCTAAAAATAAAGTAATGATTTCAATTAGATGAGCATTGAGGTTGCGTGGGAGATGTGAATTGAGGAAACGTGGTGATTTAAGAAAAAAATAAGTTAGGGTTTGTTAAAATTAGATTTTTATATATATCAAATTGCATCTATATTTAGGTGTTAATGTAGATTTATGTTAATTAAAAATACAGAAAGAAGTGGAAGTATATTTGAATTTAGAATCAAGGATAGTTAGCCACATCTTTCAAGTTAGGATCTTCCTAATTAAGCTAAGATAATATTTAAATCCAATTGAAGATATGTGTATTAAGTATTATTTATAAATCAATTTCATGAATCCAATTTAAGCACAAGTTAAAGTATTTGAAATGATCATTTTATAAAGTTAAATCAATGCGAGTAATCACTATTTTATTTGCATTAAATTCAATTCCTCTTATTTTAAAAATGTTTCATTTGTTCGTATACATTAAAAGCATCCTTACAAATGAAAGAAACTAAATGAAAAAGAATTATTTATTTTATGATTTCAATTTCTCTCACTTTTTATTCTGCAGTAAATGGAAAATAAATGAAATTAATGATTTAAAAGAATAAAATAATGCATTAAATGGAAAATAAATGAAATTAATGATTTAAAAGAATAAAATAATTAAAAATGAAAATTTTAATGTTAAGACTATTGTTAGTCACCCCCTATGGTACTAGAAGGGGATGTTATTGTACTTGTGCACGTTAAAAATGAAAATGATAAATCTATATCTATGTGATACAAATGGTGATGGTGTATCTTCATGATACAAATGGTAAAAATTATACATTTTTGGTACAAAATGGTAAAGATTTTAACGGTACTCCTAAGATGCCTTCTAAAAGTAAAAGGAAATGAAAAATGTAAAGTATACATTATGATCAGCATATTTTTTTGTACATTCATATTAGTTATTGGCATATAAAGAGTTGATGCATAATAAAGTAATAATTATTCACTAATTTGCTTAAACTTAACCTGCTATTTAACTATTCTTTCAGGAAAATGTCTTCTAAATAGAGATGTCTAATAAGAGGGAGTTTTATTACTGGAGAAGGGGCATTGTGGATGATGAACAGTAGTTTGTTTATTTGTATTATGTTGTCACTGTTACTGTATTACTTGTGTTATTGTAGTAGATTAGATGATATTATGTGTTTTATTAGATAATTTATTACATGTGTATTATGGATTTAGTGGCTCTTCTCTATTTGAATGTTATTGTGGATCAATGTTAATCTTTAGAAATGTCTTTCTCCGTCCGACCGTACTTATCCAGTTAATTCTAAGTTCTCAAACCAGGTCTTGACACTACCTATAAGAATCATGAAGACTTCAACAGGTAACAACCCACCCAATACAAAAAAATCTCAATTCTTCATCAAAGAAACCCTTCTTTGGAGTAAGATGGGTGGGATGCAACAATTTGGACAAAATAAGACTATAGCTTTGGTAGAAGTTTAGTTAGCTTGGAATCAAGTGCGAAAGTGGCAAGTATTATTACTCGATGTTACAATCGTCAATTGGTTCCATCAAAAGAGTCACAATATGATTTTTATACTTCAATGCTCATTTGTCACTTCAACTTGAGATGAAATAAGCATAGATTTTTAATTTTCTACTTACATAACCCTTTTAGACATCATGACTTGATTCTTGTCGTGAAAGAGCAATTTTCAACAATAAAAAAACTATCCCATTCACCAAGAAAACTAATGCATTGGATATGCTGAACACTCATTGGTGAGATTTTTACATCTCATGATCCTCCAAAAATTATTGTATCAAATAAGGATGTCAAATTCATGGAGCTTAGTTTAACAAGCTCTTAAGAAGATGTGTTACCACTTACCAACTTCAGCTAAATGGTCGGAATTATATGTTTTATAACCTGTTTTGGTATGGGAACACTCCAATCCAGAGTTTTGTGCCCCGGGCTGCAGAATTTGAATAACAGCTTTGTTAATATGTTTAGCTACAACACTCCCTTCGAAATTGTCACCCATTACAAACTTATGAAGCCCATAAACTTCACTATAAATCTTTTAATCCATATATATCACTTTACTCGTCTCTACCACACTGTAGAATCATTAAATTTAAAAAATAGTGATATCCTACCATTATTTTTTATAAAGGTCGAAAACAAAATGTTTAGGCCAGTCATTTGCCCGGATTATGATGGGAACAAACCAAAAAATGATGAAAGAACAGGTGATCCAATCTATATAGGTCAATAAATCATGTTTACTAACACCGTTTGAAACTAGAATAATTTAGATGGTGCAGTTGCTGTAGCATTTTTCATGCAGCTCAATTGCAATCAGAAACTAATAAAAAATCCAGGAAAAAGCATTTAGCTACAAAATCCTAGACAATGAAAAACAAAAAACAATAAATCACCTGGTTATCTATTCGCCGAGACTCATGCAGTGATGTTCCAATCACATGAAGCCCACCGAGATTTTTCACTTCATTGCCTTTATCGGAACAATGTACTTCAGTATCTTCGAGAACTGTGTGATATGCAAATGCTATCATAGGAATAAGAGGATACGTCTGAGCTTCTCTAACAATCTGCTTTTCCAGTTCTTCAATCTCAACTGATTGACTCAATTCAATGGATTCAGAAATTATAGATTTAGCCTTCTGATATGACCAACTTTTTCTTTCGCTTTTGCTTACATATTTGGCTACAGATATAAACCAACAGCAAGCAAACAAACTTAAACATTACACTTACAGAAATAGCTTGAAAATTAAATCATTACAAAATTGTGCTTGTGAGAAACAGATTAGTTAGAAACGAGTATTTGGAACAATAAAAGTAAGTTCTAACCCATAAGGGCAGCCTTTGCAATCAATGCTAATGATGATGGTCCAACCTTTATTTTGGACTCACCCTGTTTTAAATTTACATGAAGAAAAAAGATAAGGAAAAAAAAGAGTAAAGTGTCAAAATAGTCCGCTGACAGTTTACATGTGCTCATTTTAGTCCCAGCGTCTACAAAAGTGTCAAATTAGTCCCTAGACTTTTCAATTCAGGGTTGACATAGTCCTCTGTGGAAACTATTTCAGCCAATATTTAAAAAGTGTCGACTAAATTGGCATTTTATAGAGTCTGGAACTAAAATGATCTCCTGCAAAGAATGAAGGGTCTATTTTGAAACATTTCTCAAAATAGAATACACCTATACGCTTGCTGCATTTGAGCTAGATCTATGGAGCCACCTTTTGGGAGATAGGCACCCCATCTGTTTCCAAATTTGGAGCCTCCTTTGTCATGAAAGGAAGCAAGCTATCCTCCAAAACTTCTTTGGCAAGCATCTTTCAAAGCAAAAGCAGAAAAACAATTGATGAGACAAGACAGCTTAAAGTGGTTGAAGTTTGGCACATATTCTAAATTGGTAAGATCTACCAAAAAAATTAAGCAATAATGAATTTCCCATAAGCTTCCCAATCCTACATGCATTTAGACAAGTATGGATTCTGTGAAGTTGATGCATAATATCCCAACGTACCTTAGGATTACCACCAAGGATTATATCAGTACCTCTGCCAGCCATATTGGTAGAAATGGTTATGGCATATTTTCTGCCAGCTTGTGCAATAATTTCAGCTTCCCTTGCAGCATACTAAAAGAACATTGACTTAAAATTTAGGAATTAAACTACAATATCTAATGGAAGCATTAGAAAAATTACATTGTTGCACGAGGACAAAATGGATTTTTACAAACCAGATATAATGTAAGATATATTTTAACGTACCTTGGGCCTTGCATTAAGAACATTGTGTGGAATTTGATGGTCTTTCAAAAGATCAGACAAATATTCAGAATTCTCAACGCTACATTGGAAAGAACAAAGAACAGTAACACAAATAAAAAGAATAAATAAAAACGGAAAAGTACATTGAATATCCAGAAAGTAAGCACAGTGATTGTTTGCACATCTAAAGAAAATAAACATGCAAGCACAGTGACCAGGCGCGTCAAAGGGAGCCACGGGATCGCTTTTCCGCATGAGGGCACGGTAATTACCTCGACTGGGCAGTTCAGTCCAAGCGTAGGAAGGACCGACCGGCCCTCCCAGGCATGGACTTGACATCGGAGTGGGCTCCACTCCTACTTATCCTAGGGTTATATAGTTGTATTCTTGATGTTTTAGGTTCAATTTTTGTGAGTTTTCCGTCGGGACAGCCACAGGCATCTCCTAGTTTTCCCTTCTTAGGATTACATCCAAGGGAGAGTGGTGCTCCGGTTGTATCTCGCTTCGAGGTGGTGATTATCCTCATCGTGTTAAGCCCATACACGAGCCGGTCCACCCTGGACCGGCTAGAAGAAGTATAACCGGCCCACAAGCGGGCCCGTCTTGGCGACGGGACAAGTGGAGTGGATAGAGAGAGCCATAGAAGAAGAAAAGAAAAGGGGTGGGGTCCACTAGGGCCATAATCACTCATACAATGAGGAGAAATTTAAAGACTTTGAAAGGAAAGTTTTTGAAATGTTGTGAGGGCATTCTATTGGGGGAGAACCTAGGGTTTGCTTTTTTTTTATGCATGTTTTGTTGTGGCTATTGTTTCTTTTCTCCTTATAGTTTTCCTAGTGACGTCTAGAGTGTTGGAGAGACGATCTACCTCTCAAAGTAGATCAACTTTATATTTTGCATGTTTCCTTTAATTTTTTATAAGAGCAGCCCTCGTTTGTGTTTTTTCCACGTATCTATTGTCGTTTCGTCATGGTTTGTTCGGAGATTTTGGTTCCAAGGTGTATCAAATTGGTATCACAAAATAGATCTTGGTGGGATAGCAGCAAGGAAAGTGGATGTGCTAGAAGGCGAGGTAAGGCAAATAAAATCACGAATAGAAGAGTGGTTCACCAACATGGAGGACAGGTATTCTTCCATTGAAAGTCGAATGGAGGATAATTTGAAAGCATAGGAGAAATGCGAGAGGTGATGAAAAAGCTCATGGAGATGCAAGCCATGACCATGCCAATCGCTCCAATTGCAATTCCAATGCTTGATCAGGGAATCCTTGGTTAGTTCAAAGGGAAAGGAGATCGAGTGAGAAGACAACGAAGAAGACCTCGTCTACTTACAAGAGCGTCCCCCTAGGACTCAAAGAGGAGGGGGTGACTTCCGATGGAGCAGGATGGGACAAAAATTAGAGGGATGGTGTAAGAGGCATGGAAGAGCACGATAGAGGAATGAAGGATTCGGGTGTGGGATGTGTCTATGACCGAAGGAGAGAGTTCCACCTTAGATACATGGGGGGAAGTACCGAAAGAAGAAGATGCTGGGGCAGAGATTCAAGGGCCGGGAAATTGAAGATGTCAATCTTCGAAGAGAATGATGCACATGTATGGGTGTATCGGATGGAGCAATACTTTGCGATTAATGAGTTGACTGAGGAAAAAAACCTAATGGCAGCGGGATTATGCTTAGAGGGAAAGGCTTTAGCGTGGTTCCAGTGGATGGAGGCAATGTGTTTGATACACTCATTAGAGGAATTTAAGGATTGCTTGTTGGAACGTTTCTGAGCTATTCGGGAAAGAGACCTACACAAGTAATTCTATGTTTTCTGACTCATGAGAGAAAGGTGATGAAGTACTGAAAGAAGTTCGAGCTCTTGTTAGCGAGGTTGAGAGGGATTTGTGCAGCAGGCTTGGAAGGAAAATTCGTAAAAGGCCTGAAGCCCAACATACGAGCGGTCATCCGCCCCTTCATACCGCGAGGATTGAGGGAAATGATGGAGCTCACGCAGCTGATGAAGGGCAAGAAACAGGTGAAGAAGGCCATTAAAGGCGACAACACCGGAGGATTCTACAAGAGCACCTTGCAGACAGTACACCGAGGACCCAAACAGAGTCGTTTCAGAAAGAGACGCCGAAAGAGAAAAATACATGACCCCACCCTAGGGGTAGTTTCAAGAGCCTCACACATGCAGAAATGTAGGATAAAAGAACAAAAGGATTATGTTACCGATGTGAGGAGAAATACGACCCAGGACACCGTTGCAAGGAGCGCGCCCTTCAAATTTTGTTAGTTCAAAAGGAGGATACAAAGAGCGAGGGATCAAAAGAGGATGTAGTGGAGGACGAGCATCATCATTTGGATGTGGCGGAGGTGTCCCTCAATTCGGTGGTGAGCTTACCCTAAATCACACCATGAAGGTGAGGGGATAGATCGATGATCAGCTGATTGTGGTGTTGGTGGATAGCGGGGCCACACATAACTTTATCTCAAATCAAATTGAAGTTAATGACTATAGGGAGCTTCGGCGTCATGATGGAGACAGGGAATGTGGAGAAAAGTCGGAGAATTTGCAAGAGACTGGATCTGACACTATATAGCCTACGGGTGGTAGAAGACTTCCTTCTTTTATATTTGGGCAGCACATAAGTGATCTTGGGGATGAAGTGGTTGCGAACATTGGGACAGTGAAGGTGGATTGGAAATCCTTGATGATGGAGTTCAAAATGGAGGGTAGGAAGGTAGTGTTCAGAGAAGATACTAGCTTATATAAAACCATAATGTTACTCAAAACCATGGTCATGTCGATTCGAGGAGCGGGACTGTGTTATTTGGGGGAGTTGCAGAGCATTGAAAAGATTCAGGATTCATAGTTGGCAGAGTTTCCAGAAGGGGTCCATCAGCTCCTGCAGCAATTTACGGATGCCTTCCAGCGGGTTATCTCCTCCGAGGGACACGAGCACGCTATTACATTGAAGGAAAGTGTTTCTCCAATTAGCGTAAGACAATACAGGTATCCCCAAATTTATAAGAATGAGACAGAGAAGTTGATCTGACATGCTCGAGGCTGGGATTATAAGATAGTGTGAGTCCTTTTTTTAAGTCTGGTCCTATTGGTGAAGAAAAAAAGATGATAGTTGGAGATTTTGTGTGGACTACCGGGCGTTGAACAAGGATGCGGTGTTGGACAAGTTTCTTATTCCTGTGATTGATGAGTTGTTGGATAAGCTTTATGGGGCAGCTATTTTCTAAAAAATTAATCTTAAATCAGAGTACCACCAGATCAGGATGAATCTATCGGATGTGCACAAGACAGCATTCAGGACATATGAAGGACATTAAGAGTTCTTATTGATGTCATTCAGCTTAACCAATGCCCCGACAACATTTCAATCCCTCATGAATAGGGTTTTTCAGCCTTATCTTCAAAATTTTATCCTGGTTTTCTTTGATGATATTATGATCTATAGTCATCTGAAGACAGTCCTGCAAATGCTGAGGGAACAACAGTTGTACACTAACTTAAAGAAATATTCTTTTGCACAGTTATAGGTGGAGTATTTAGGGAATGTGGTCACTAGAATGGGTTAACAATTGAACAATCCAAGATCGAGGCTATGGTTGATTGGCCCTTACCAAGAAATTTGAAGAAGTTGAGTGAATTCTTGGGACTCACAGTCTACTACCGGAAGTTCATGAGAGGATATGGCATGATAGCATGGTCGTTAACAAAGCAGTTAAAGAAAGAAAATTTTAAATGGGGGAAGCAGCAATGCAAACATTTGAAAATCTGAAGAGGGTCATGACTAATGTACCAGTATTAGAACTTCCAGATTCCAGTAAACCATTTGTGGTGGAGACGGATGTCTCAGGGTGTGGATTGGGAGCTTTGCTCATGCAGGATCAGCGGCTGATTGTCTACTTCAGCCAGATTCTTACGGCTTGAGCGAGGCTAATGTCAGTATATGAACGAGAATTAACGGTAATTGTCTCGGTTATTCAGAAGTAGCGGCCTCACCTATTGGGATGACATTATTTGGTCAAGACTTAAAGTATCTTCTGTAGCAACGAATGGTGATTGAGGAGCATCAAAGATGGCTGTCCAAGTTACTCGGATATGATTTTGAGATTCAGTATCGGCCAAGATTGGAGAACAAGACTGTTGATGCATTGTCAAGAAAGGTGGAGGAGCTCCAATTGATGGCCCTATCGGTACCCTTGGTCTTAGATTGGGAAGCCCTGAGGCAACAAAGCGAACGGGACAAGGAGCTGAGGTACTACAAGATCTAAACAGTCATCCAGGATATGCATTGAGGGGGCAACAACTGCTCCACCAAGTGCGATTAGTGCTACCTAAGACGTCGGGGTATATTCCCAGATTATTATAGGAGTTTCATGGTAGTGCGATCGGAGCACACTGACCTACAGTCGTCTGGCAGCAGAACTTTATTGGGTGAAGATGCGCAGAGATGTTGAGGGTATGGTGGCACAATGTGATGTATGCCAGCGACACAAGTATTCAACCACAACACGAGGAGTGTTACTGCAACCATTAGAATTACCGGAGAAGTGTGGGAAGAAGTGACGATGGATTTCATAGAGGGATTGCCACGGTCATAAAGTTTCACGGTAACCATGGTGGTCGTGAATAGCCTGACTAAGTATGCCCAATTCATTCACTTATGGTATCCCTACACTACGATCTCAGTCGCGGCAGTATTTATCTGGGTGGTGGTTCGTTTGCACGGATTGCCAGAATCGATAATGTTGGACAGGGACAAGGTGTTCCTCAGCCACTTTTGGAAAGAGCTATCCAGGTTGTCAGGGACAGTCCTTAAAAGCAGCACCGCATATCATCCCCAAACTGATGGTCAGACGGAAGTGGTCAATATAAGTGGGGAGACATACCTGTATTGTTTTGTATCTGATACGCTGAAACTATGGGCCAAGTGGATTGTGTGGGCTGAATATTGGTATAATACTTTGTATCACATTGCAGCACAGACCACCCCTTTCAAGATATTGTATGGACAAGATCCACCTCACTTGGTACATTATGGGCAGAGCACCACACCAGTATTTCGGCCGATCATTACTTGGAGTAAAGGGATGAGATACTAGCAGAGCTCAACAAACTATGAAGAGGAAAGCGGATGAACACAGGAGAGATGTGCAGATTGAATAAGGGAACATAGTATACTTGAAGCTGAGGCCCTACAGACAGAAGACATTGGTCAAGAGGAGAGAAAAACTTTAACCATAATACTTTGGACCATATGAGGTGATAGCACGCATCGGGGAAGTGGTATATTGTTTGAGGTTACTATCATCGTCCGCACTATACCTGGTCTTCCATGTATCACAGCTGAGACCTGCAGTTGGAGATCATACGCCCTCGCCTACACTACCACCGATGCTGACAGAAGACTTGGAGGTGATTTTGGAACCGTTAGAGGTCGAAGGAGGGTGGCGAGTAGGAGAGCAAAGGAGGTATTGGTCAAATGGAATGGGATGCCTGACTATGAGGCAATATGGGAGCCATACGAGGTGATCCACAAGCAGTTTCAATCCTTCCACCTTGAGGACTGTACATCTTTTGGAGGGGAGTAATGTTAGACCTTACATGCGTCGATCCACCCTGAATCGGCTTGAAGCAATATAACCTGCCCACAAGCGAGCCAGTCTTGGCAACGAGAACAAGTGGAGCGGACAGAGGGAGCCGCAGAATAAGGAAATGAAAGGGTGGGGTCCACTAGGGCCATAATCACCATGCAAGGAGGAGAAATTAAAGGAGTTTGGAGGAAAAGTTAGGAAGAAAGGTTTTGAAATGTTGTGAGGGTATTCTAATAGGGGGAGAACCTAGGTCTTTTTTATGCATGTTTTGTTGTGGCTGTTGATTCTTTTCTTATTGTGGCGTTCCAAGCGACGTGTAGGGTGTGGAAGAGACGATCAATCTCTCGAATAGTAGATCAACTTTGTATCTTATTTGTTTCCTTTGATCTTTTGTAAGAGCAGCCCTTGTTTGTGTTTTATTCACCTATTTATTGTCCTTTCATTGTGGTTTGTTTGCTGATTTTGGTTCCAAAACGTATCACAACGTTCCCATCCTCCACAACCTCCCCTCTATTGTCGCCACCTCCGCCGCCCCTCCCTAACTGCTGCAACCATCCCAAGTCAACCCCGTTGCTGTCTCCCGTAGCCCCATACCTCGCTACCGTCCTTCCCAGCCTCTTACCACACAGATGTCACCTCCTTGCTCCCCCTTCTAGCCAAATGCAGCCACCGGACAGCCACAATTGTTTACTTATTGCAGTCGTCTTTCATCCAGCTCCCCTTTCTACCATACCTCTCTGTTCTCCAGCAGTTGACCATCCTTCCAGCAGCGCACCTCAACCGGCCTTTTTCCCAGCCATCTTCCAGCAACCTACCGAACCACCAACGCAACCATATTCCCCTACAGCCATCCCCCTACCACTTCCCTCACCCGAACAAACTTCCCTCTTAAGCCACCATGCACAGTCAACCTCCTCCGTCACCGTCAACCTTCCATACATCCTCCATACCCATAGTTAGACACAACCACCCTAACACCCTTCTCAACCCGGATAACCGCCCAACTTACCTTTTGGGATACATGCCTACTTGAGTTTTGTGTTCTTTTTTATCGTCTTCGCGTGGATTATAACTATCTATTGTTTATTGCAGTAATAATATTTTATTTGCTTATTATTGTTTGGAATAACTTTTGTATAATTTGGTATCAAACCTAGTCTAACCCTAATCTTACCGAAATCACCCATGCCAAACCCCACCTCCACACAAATAAATCATTTGTTGATTTTCCAAACTGGCCACCAAAAAATTTTCTTTCCCACCCTACATTACCCCAAACACATTTTTCCACGGAATCAAACCCTAACCACGCCACAAAAGAGACAATTGTTGGAGACACGATCAAAAGCCTACCAAAGATGAGATACAACAGTAACTTTGTCGAGTGTCATAACAGCTCGATAAAATTAAGGAAAGGGCCCGTTGAGAGATCACCGTCGAGTATGGTAGTAAGATCCGACGAGGAGAGAGACAAGAACACTTGAACTCCTTCCTTAGGGATGATTACGGTGGAGAAGACAAGCCACATCGCTTTGGAATTCAATATTAGAGTAGAACAACAGATGAAGTGCATGTTGGAAGATACAGTTACTAGAGAGTGAAATAGGACATACCGAATTTCCAAGGGAGAATGAACATGAATGACTTCATAGAATGGTTGTAGACCGTCAAGCAGGTTTCTGAATACAAGGAGGTATCAGATGACCAGAAAGTGAAGCTTGTTGCTATCAAGTTAAAGAAGGGCGTCTCATTGTGGTGGGAGAACCTGAATAGGGAGAGAAATAAAGACAGGCCGAGTTATATTACTATCTAGGAGAAGATGAAGATGGAGTTGCAATGATGGTAACAATTCCCACACTACCGTCAGGATCTTTTCTTGAGGCTCCAAGGCATGCAGCAGAGGGACTTATCAGCGGAGAAGTTAAGCTGACATGTAATCTGATGGAGCCAGAGGAGCACACGGCAACAAGGTACTTGGGAGGCCTGAAATCCACCGTCGGTAACGTGGTTCAGCTACAGTCTTATTGGTCTTTGGATGATGTTCAAACCTTGGCATTGAAGGTGAAGAGACAATAAAAACAGAGCAAGCACCCATCGCCTTTCAATCAGTCACCCACAGTTGGAGATGTCAATAGGAGCACACCTAAGGTAGTTGATAAGTCTGGTCAATAGAGTTGCCCCGAGTAAGAAGCCTGAGAAGAGCAGCACCACCAATATAGTTCTAGCCAGGAAATGCTTCAAGTCATGGATTTGGATACATCGCTTCCAATTACCCAACGAGCAGAGTTTTGTTCTCTACCGAGAAGGGTAAAGTGGAGGAAGTGAGCGAAAAGGAGGCGGCTGAAGAACAGGGTGAGGAGTACCAGCTTCCACCAGCTTCCACCAGATGAGGGCGAAATGCTTGTGGTTCAATAGGTCCTTCCAACTAAGGCTACGTGGGAGCAGCAGTGGCTTCGCCACAACATATTCTACACTTGTTACACTATGAAGGAAAAGGTATGCAACCTTATCATTGATGGAGGTAGCGGCAAGAATGTGACCTTTACACAGATGATAGAGAAATTGAGTCTCTAGACTAAGAGATATTCCCAGACGTATTCCTTAACATGGTTGATGAATAAGAATAGAGTCGTTATTAGCAGTAGATGCCTCATAGAGTTTTCGATTGGAAACCAGTAAGATCAGGTGTGGTGTGACATGGTGCCTATAGTTGTCTGCCACATCCTATTAGGGAGACCATGGATGTTTAACTGTAGGACTCAGCATGATGGATAAAGGAACGTCTATTTATTCATCAAGGATGAAAAGCACATATTTCTCTTACCTTTTACAGAGTCCGAGGTTAAAGGTGCTCTTGTCAATGGAGAAGCGCCAGCAGACTTGATTTTGTGATGATAGAGGATAGCGGGACTGAGGCTGTGGATTCCAAACACGGGACAATCACTACAGAGCATTTCAGGACATCATATCAATACTTGATTGCTATAGACACCACTGTTAGAGGGAGTTCAATTTATGCTCACGTCGGATAGGGATGAGCCAATCTTGGCCCACTTTTGGAAGGTCATGTAAAGTATACTTGGCAAGAAGTCCCTGATCAGCCCAGCAGTATACCCCCAGATGGTTGGAATGATATGAATAACTACTTGCGAGTGAAGAAAACTGCTTAGAAGTTTTTGAGAACAATACAACCAGCGCAGTTGAAGACCTTTCAACCCAGAGAGGTTACAGCGGCATCATCACTCTCAACATGCAAACATGAGCTTTGATGAATGAGGTCGAAGCTCCACCAATCTCGGGAGACTGATGCGGGGCAACATAGGGGATGCGGGATCATGTTCCCACATGAAGGAGTGGTAATTACCATGGCTGGGTCATTCGGTCCAAGCATAAGAACCGACCAACCCTCCCAGGCATGGACTTGCCACCTATTGAGAGTAGGGTTACATATTTGTATTCCTAATGTTTTGGGTTCAATTTTCATTAGTTTTTTGTCGGGACAGCCGTTGACATCTCCAAGTCTTCCCTTCTAGAGATATATCCAAAGGCGAGAAGTGTTTCGTCTGTGTCTCCTTTCGAGATGGTCCTTTCAAGATGTTGATTATCCTCGACGTTCCCATCCTTCACAACCTCTCCTCCGCTACCACCGCTGTCGTTACTGTTGAAGCTACTCCAAGGACAGCTCCTTTGCTGTCTTATGCAGCCACTTACCTCCCTGTTGTCCTTCCCAGCCACTTGCTTGCAGCATGCCCACCCAGTCGCCGCCTCCCTGCACACCCCTCTCCCTTACTGCAACCACCGGGCAGTTACAGTTGTTGTCTTTTTGCAGTCGCCTTTCATCCAGCGCCCCTTCCTAGAGCACCTCCCTGTTCTTCAGCCACCTACCATCCTTCAGCAGTGCCCCTCAACTGACCCTCTTTCTCGGCCATCCTCCACAAGCCTGCCTAACCATCAATGTCAACCATCTTCCCCCGCAGCCACCCCCTTCCACTTCCCTCGCCCAAACATACTTCCCCCTATAATCACCTTCCACAACCAACCTCCTCTGTCACCAGCAACCTTCCATAGGTCTTCCATGCCCACGGCTAGCCACAACCATCCTAACACCCTTATCACCCTGCATAACTGCCCACCTTCCTCTTTGGGATACACGACCAGTTGAGTTGAGTATTGTGATTGTTGTTTTTTCATTTCCATGTGGGTTGTAACCGTTTATTGGCTTTTGTAAGAATAATATTTTGTTTGCTTATTGTTGTTTGGGATAACTCCATTATCATATAGACACAATGCATATACAATCATATTTAAGAATACATAATGTAATTTGCAATATCATCATGTGCATCACCAAATTCTATTCAAGTTAATATACATGTATGTATGTGTGTATATATATAATAAGATTCACACAAAACTATGCTAGTAATCATAATCATAATCTCATGGTATGCTCTCGTAGGGCTGGCAATTTGGCTCGTTGTTCGCGAACAGCTCGTGTTCGGCTCGTTAAGTAGCTCGTGTTCGGCTCGTTCGTTAAGCCTAACGAGCGCGTAACACGAACAAATTTTTAAGCTCGAAATGTTAACGAGCCGAACACAAACAACCTGTTTGTTCGCTCGTATTCGGCTCGAATTGGCTCGAAATAAAAAAAATAATCATATAATTATCTATATAATAATTTATTATATATATTATTATATATTAATATATTATATATATTTATATTTAAGTTTAAATCATAACTCGTCATGTGGTAGCGTGGTTATGCTTCTTGTTTCCATTCATTTGGTCCAGGTTCGAATCCGGCGCTAGACATATATTTTTCCAATTAATTTTAACGAGCCAATTTCGAGCCGAACAAGAGCCGAACACGAACAAGCCATTTCGAACACGAGTCGAACACGAACACACCTTTCACGAGCCAAGCTAATTTCGAACGAGCCGAACACGAGCCAAGCCTGAGCTCGCTCAAGCTCGGCTCGTTTACAGCCCTATGCTCTCGTTACTAGCATATGATCAAATTAAAATGGCGTCGAAGATAAGAAACATGCTTGTTTAAAAACCCAAATTGCCAGATATTATTATAACGTATTGTTTTCAGCCTCAAAATTATTGGGACCACTTATTAACCTAAATATTCGACAACCTCATTCATAAACAAATTAAATATAATATTGATAATATTTTGGTCAAAAGCGCTTCCCACAAATATCACCTTTGATGATTTACAAGTTTGGATGTGTTTATTTCAGCTACAGCTGTAAAAAAGCTGATTTTAAAGCTGCTGTTGAAAATCTGTTGTTCAAAAGCTGGTGTCTCAGAAGTTGTTGGTATATTTGAAAAATATCATTCTGTAAGCGTTGTTTGTTAACATAATGACCGTAATGCCCTCAGTATAGAAACACAGTTTTATTTAATTATTTAGAAATCATAGTTTTGAAAGTGTTTCTTGTGGTTACATTCACAATTTATCAAGTTTATTTCACTCAGAATAACATAGTAGAGCAAATATATGTTGACATTGACTGAATCATAAGAAATCATCAAATTATACTTTCCAACATTAACACAATCAGTAGAAATTATGGTACATCAGACGGTCCAAAAAAAAAGTTTGCTTACAAAACAACAACCCAATGCAGTATTCTTTGTTGTCCAGAATACAAGCACATAATCAAAACTGATGCAATGCTAACAAAAGCAAAATCAATACTACAATCATAAAATCGAACAAAACAAATGTCTTCATAAGAAACTTCAAGTCTCTAAAATCATTTTTCACCATGTCAACAATGCATCTCTAGGTTTATCAACCCACTAGAAGGATTTGTAATCTCTATTTGTTAAATCTTTGGACACCTGTAAAATTTTTTCTTACAATGTCTCCTTTTTTAGCGGTAAAAATGATGCACAATAGATTGCAATCACAAAAAACCGGTCGATGTTTGCTCCCCATGGCGCTTGTGGAAGTGCTTGAGTTCATTTTCGATAGAAAAATCCTATACAAACATGATTAACACAGAAATAATGAATTTTGTTACATATACAAAAAAACAGTTGACCCTTATACGAAGGGGATCTTGGTTGCAGTTAACCCTAAATGCATATAAAGATGGCCATCAAGAAGAGCCCCTTGGGTCAACTAACTCATCATAATCGAAGAAACTCAAAACATGGAAGTGAAAACATCCCTCTTTACTGGATCTTCAATTAGTTTCAGTGAGGACAGATATAAGGGCATATCTTCAAAGACTTTCAGTATTTGTTTAAGTATTATTATTACATCACGAATAGAAGAAGATTGTTGTGCATTAGTGGCATCGGAAGATAAGTTCGTGCATGTTGTAACTAGCTCGAACATTTGGCTTCTTAAGTAGTCGAAACGATTTTTTTAGTGCGAGTAGGCTTTGCTTTTAAAGGTGGTGGTGTCCGTGCATTGCCAGATTCACTAATATCATTTATGTCATGGGGTGCTATCTCAATTGGATCAATCAAGTTATCTCCAGGCACTTTTGAATCCTGAGTACAATAATGCTCACAAATCGCAACAACCCCACAGAACATAACATCTAGCTTCTCTTCTAGCTCTGGTTCAATTCCACTAAACATAAATTTCTTAACAATTTAGTACAGCTTGTCATTCATATAATCAGAAGAAAGAAGTTATGTATCACAAGTGTGCATGCCAGAAAAATTTAAATGTCTTAAAAAAGAATTGGCATCTAATTTCTCCTTACCAATCTGCATCTATGGTGTTTTTAATTGGATTCCAACCACGACCAGTGGATCCTCTTTTAATCTCTTTCCAAATCTTCCAGAGCATTCTTTAGCCAGGTTCGATCGTATACCCTCCCAGTTTTCTCTTGATAGTTTTTGTAATGTTACGCCAACCTTCTTTGTTGAATTGCGTTGTTGGTCTATTCCCTAATTCAATTTCTTTCATGCATATATCCCAAAAAGACAATATTGTTTCTTTGTCCCATATAACAGATGTTGCGCCGTCTCTCGTATCACCCATTTGCTAACATAAGTTCAAAAAAATAAGCAAAGAGCAAAAAAAAAAAAGTTCAATCTAACAAGATTGACAATTATGAGAAACAATTAAACAAAGAGGCATGTTTGTTTTAAGTGAATGAATTTCCAGCAAGAATATATAGGCAACTAAAGATCTTTATTCCAACAATGTAAACAATGGTAAAGATGACCACTCCAACAAAATCATATTTAATGGCAAATCAATTCATGAGAAAAACATTATTCTTCTATTTTATAGGTATGTATATATTCGTCTCATAGCATTCATTCAACTTTATAAAGATGAAATAGGGAGTTAGAGAAATAATATCAGATTACTAATTTATAAGAAGATTGGATTATTTATCCTCATGCATCTTCAATTTTACTCTGAAAATTGAATGAAATGGAGAACAAAACTTCGTAGAATTTTGTTCTTCTCTTATCTAACAAACCTTCACAAAAATCAAGAAAAAAACATTATCCATACATAATTTGAGACTCATATGTCCTCTCCTCACAAGAAACAACAAATCAATTTCTCGTCAAATTTCTCCAAAAATCCAACTTTTTTTATTTTTGTTTCCTTTAATCTCTTTTTTTTTTTAAATTTACTCAAACCAAAGAGATCTTTACCAAATGCATGTAAAAGCCACAAATAAACCTAACAAATGCTTGCAGTAGCTTTCGTGAACCAGAAACCTGCGGAGGAATGCTATGGCACAAATAAACCTAAGAAATGCTTCAGATGTTTTTTCAATCCCATACAATGGTGAACCAGAAAACCAAATAGAAATACATGGATTTCTTTATTCAAATAGAGCTTTACTACATTAAGATGCATTTGCCATAATCTCCAAAGATTGATGCTTTCATCATGATTATAAACGCAAGAAAAAATTTTGAAGAAGCCAAAGTTCACTTTGAAGCAAATTTTTTTTAGGAGATGGAATAAGAAATTAACCAGAGATTAGCTAAAAAGTTCACAAGAACCTTGCATCTGAGAGCCGAAGAGATTACTAGTCAATCGAAGAAAAAGAAGAGGGGGGAGATCAGCCGCTAGGGCGTGAGGGCAGGAGAAGATGAGACAACCCACGGAGGAATGCTAGGGCACGCGAGATGAAAAAAGCACGAGGCGATGGCAGAATAGCGAAAGGGGCTCGTGTTGCGCTATTTTTATTCATGGACGCGGAACTTGGTGTGGGATGCGCGTTCGTGATTCTAAAGTAATCTGAAACTCGATTTCAGACCAAGTTTATAAAACGAGCGAACCAAACGAGATGAAAACACAGTTTGAGAATTAAGCTGGTTTTAAAAGCTCAAAAAAATGCACTGTTAGTCTCTGAGCATCCAAGTATTCTTGTGATAATTATTCTAGGCTTACCCACAAAAACACATAGTAGCAAATTAGCAGCTTTCATAGACAACATGCAAAATGATAAAGGTTGACTTCCAATATATTGCACTCTGGCAGCCAAGTGTAGAACAAAGACGCAAAAGTGAGAACATTAACTGATTCAATTTCTTTTCCAGGCCACGAGTGTTGAGAGGACCAAGAGAAAGACTGCTTTTGCATCTAGCTGATCTTACAACCTGTACAGCTTTGGAGAAAGAATATGCCAAAAGATATTTAAAGTGACCAGTTCAGCACATGCAAGCATCAAAACTTCTTGTTCGTGATGAGTAAGAATGAGATCAACGTCCAATCATGATTTCACAACTATCAGTAAGGTAAAGAAAATAGAACGAAATTACAAGAAAGAACTTCAAACAGGCTAAAAAGTCGATACAAAGGCAAAGGCTCTTGATAACAGGATTTGACAAACATCCAACGGAAAGCAATGATTATTAATGAATTCAAAATAGAAATTATAACAAAATAATATGGAAATCTGAAATTACAACAAAACAACACACAATACCAGAACTAGGGTGAATCTAGGGTAGACGTGATCCCATTGCTAACCCAAATCACAATAAAAATAGAAATATTATTCCTGAATTCAAATAGGGTTACAACAACCACTCTTTAAACAAAAAATAAATGATAACAAACATAAAACGACATCAGAAAACAGCACTAAAGTGTATCCTAAGGGTGATGGAGATCGGTTAGATGGATCAGGATGGCTAGCAGGGTGGCGGCAGCAAGAGAATGTTGGTGGCAGCGAGGGGGAGGAGCAGAAATACTGCAACAGCGAGTATGAAGGTTATTGCGGGTGATGGCAGAGAGGAATTGGGGTGGATAGTGATGGGATAACGGGAAGGGGGTGTTCCCTAGTTGTCCTGGGTGGCAGCGACACAGCGGAATGGCTAGGACAGATGGAAGGAGGTACAGTTTGGGTGGCAGCAATGCTAGAAGAGGGGGAAGGTGGTTGGTAGGTTCAGAAAACAGCAAACCGAGTTCTGTTGCGGGCGGATGCAGCGAGGTACGACGACAAGGAGCGGTTTGAGAGGACGCAGAAGGGAGTAGGAGGAAAATAATCACCACCTCGAGAGAGAGATACAGTCAAAGTGCCGCCCAATCTCTCTGATACAAGCCTTGAAGAGGAAAACAAACGCAGGCGGCTATCCAGATAGAAATCTGAAATTTTGAATTAATCAAATGCTCCCCCTAAGCAAGCAAAACCACATATATATATAATAGCTAACAGATAAAATGGAATGAATTATAATAGGAAGGAAATAGAATTAAGAATGGAATAAAAAAAGTCAAGGGATCAAATAGGAAAGAGTGAGGAAAAATGGACCGCGGCACTGTAGCTGCTACAATACCGTGTCCCATAAGCCCCCAAAGAGATGGTGTTGGCTAGCGGTTTGGACCTCTAGGGCGGAGGCAAGGGGGGCTCAGATGGCAAGTTCAAAGGTGGCGGCAACGAGGGGAAGGTGGCGAGCAGTGAGGACAGCGATGGGAGGGTAATCCCAAGAGGTGGCAGCAAACTGGAAGGGGTATAATGGCTGGAAGGCTGCGGTGCTGAGGGAAAACTGCAACTTGGTTGTTTTCCTAGGGACGGCAACAAGAGGCAACGGCGAGAGTGGGCCACTCGACTGAAAGGAGAGGAGCCGTTAGGCCACTCGACTGAAAGGAGAGGAGACAGACACGAAGCGACAGGAATTCCTACTTGAAAGCATTCAACCAAGACCTCCAAGACCAATAGCTGGTGAAAGTTTTCAATTTCATCTTCTCAAGCTAAGCCCGTCCTTCCCTTCTAGGAGAGGAGGGACTTTGATTGGCTTTCAAAAGAAGCCTAGAATTTCTCAGGTCAAAAAAGACTAGTTATTTAGAGCTTCTTTTTTTCTCCAGCTGAATGCGCTAAAGACTGGCTTGTGGGGCGGACCCAATGACTCCCCCCTGACAGAAAGAATGAGACTTGAAATCGGGTGTAACTACGCACGTCTGTGTCCGGGTCGGCTTGGTTTGGCCCTGATCAGCATCAGCAACGGGCGCCTGAGCAGTCAAAGCGCTTTGAACCAATGTTCTCTCTCACGGTCTAAATCGACGTCCTCGATTCTCATAAGTCTAAGCGATCAATCCAATACCAATTATATTAAGGACAAATGATCCGAATAGGTGGAAGAGAAGCAAGACCTAAAGCTTTTGCACAGAGATTTTTTCCTTTGTCTCCCTCTCTTTCCTTCCATGCAATGGGCCTATGTGCCTAATAAGATACGATTGAAAAGGGTGCGCTACGGGATAACTGAGTCTTAGAAGGAACCAGGCTATGCAGACATTCTACCACGCCACTATTACTTAACCCAGGGTTCTCCTACTGACATTCTGGCTTCGCTTCTTGGGAACGATGTAGGAGGGAGTGGACGAATGGTAGAATAAGAAACACACCACCTTGAAAATAAGATACAGTACGCAACACCACTCGGAATTCTTGGATACAACCCTAGAAAGGGAAGGAACACACTGACGATTGTCCCGAAACAATCATAGCAAAAACTAACCCCGGGCACTGATAAAAACAAATAAATAGTCCTAAGATAACTATAAGTGGGCCCCCTTCTTGAAAGAGTCGCCACTCCCACTTGAGAGTGTTGGTTGGCCTATCAAGTCCAAGACCGGTTCAATCCATGCATCTAGACGCCCGCTTCAGTCTCCCGAGGTTGAGAGAGCTTCAACCTCCTCTGCCAAAGCTTTTGTCTCCTCATAGTATGGAGTCAAGTCAACCACGTTGAAAGTAGCAAAAAATTTTTAATCTTTAGGGATTGGAGGGCCTTCGACTACGTCTCTAGCAGCACCTGGATCTCTGCTATCGGATGCACTGTCCCACAAAACACCTGAGAAGGTTTCCCAAATTATGAGTGATCAGCTCTATTTGTCCAATCGCTAGTGAGTACATTGTTAAACTAAATTGGAATAATAAGTCAAGAATTCTCCAAAGAGTCCTTCAAAAGTAGCTCAATGTTGGCTCGTTCCTCTCTGAATTGAAGACAAAATAAACCTCCCCTAACGGTGGCAACCCTGGTGGTAAGCTATCTGTCATAATATCATGAAACTCTCGTCGTCGTGGTTGACATGTGTCTGATATCAACTCTTCAATCTCACCGCTCTTTAGCCTCGCTAAAATTGTTCTCACTGGCGCCTCTCCAATTGCAAGAGCATATATAACCTCAAACTCTGCATAAGATAGGATAAGTCCTTAATGAATAAGTGCTATTAAAACCATCATGTTGTGTCTTATATCAAACTATCAATATAACGGTCTCTCCAATAGAATGTGACAAAATCTATGGGTACAACATCACTCCACACCTGGTTGTGCAATCGATCCCCATAGAAAACTCTATGAGGCATCTCCTATCAACATTAATCCTATTCCTCTTCTCCAACCAAGTCAGAGAATACGGTTGGGAATATCTTTGCATAGTGAGGCTCAACTTGTCTACATCTGTGTAGACGCCACATTCTCACAAATAACTCCATCGATGGTAAGGCTACACACCGTTCCCTTCACAGTGCAACGGGTATAAAAGATGTTACAGCAAAGCCATTGCTGCTCTCTCGTAGTCTAAGTCTGAAGAACCCATTGAATCACAAACATCTCGCTCTCATTAGCTGGAAGCTAGTACTCGTGCACATCCTCACTATCCTCTATATTTCTAGCATCACTGTCCACTTATTCTACTGCTCCCTACTGAGTGAAAAAGACAATTATGGTAGTATAGCAACTGGAGATGATCTGTCCAAACTCATGACATCTGAAACATTTCCTTACGAGCATTATGTTGGGTGTACTGCTCCTCTCGATCTTCTTCCCACTTTGATTGGCTCTATCATCTTTCTGGGCAGTGTATTCACCTTCCTCAGGTATACTCCTACTAGCTCCTATTGTTGGTGACTGCCTGAATGAAGCGGGGCCTGATCTGCTCCTAATCTTTTTCAACCTTCAAGATCAATGTTTGAACATCACCCCATGATCAGTAAAGTTTCAACTTAAAAGCATGGTTGATGGTTGCCTTCAAGCCTCGCAAATACCTGGCGATGGTGTTCTCCTATAGCTCCTTCAGCTCACATTTCAGCATAAGCAGCTCAAAGTTTGTTATGAACTCTATTGACAACTCTCCCTGGTATAAGTGATGTGGCCTCAAGAACATGTTCTGGAGGTAGTATGGGGGTTCTTCTTCTAAAGCTCCTTCATTTTCTCTCAAATAGTGATCTTACTCCGATATTCTCTCTGCCTCACCCTCTTCAAATTTTTCCACCAAAGAGAGGCACTCTTCTTCCATTTTATGGTAATAAATTTCACTCTCCTATCAGCTGGCACCACTTTATACTCAAAAATCCTCTCAACAATTTGCGACCACTCAATTAAGTCATTTGGATTCATTCTCCCCACGAAATCTGATGAGTCTACCTTTACTCTCATATCTCCGTGTCCTTCAAAAGTCACTCCATTCATCGGCCTCCTTTAATATTGAATCCCAAAGCATCATGGACTGTCCTCTTCACTGGAATCATCCTTACGTAAGGGATTCGGATTTTTCTCCTCTCCTCTTCAAATCTCGCAATCCCGGTCGACGGTGATCTCTTCATGGGTCCCTTCCTCAATTTCAGCAAGTCTTTGTTCAAGCCGTGGATTTCCCACTGCATCTCTTTCATGGTATGTTACTAATCAGTTTCCGGTACTTCTCTCTTTAATGGCATGGATAAATTGAGAGGTGAAAGAGGGTGTATGGGGCTTCTTTAGGGTGGGAAAAAATTTATAGGGTGGCTGATTTGAAAAGGCAACAGGAGAATTAATGTTAGGTAAAGATTTGGCTATGGTTTGGTGAGTTTTGGTCACTCTATGATGAAACTAGGTTTGGGCTAGCTCTGAACAAACATCCAACGGAAAAGAAATATTATTAACGAATTTAAATTGTAATTATAATAAAACAAGACGAAAATTTGATATTGCAACAAAAAAACACACAACACGAGGACTATGTTGGATCTAGGTTTGGAGATGGTGTCAGCTAGGCATTTGGACCTTTGGGGTGGAGGCAAGGAGTAGGATTGCAAGTTGAAAAATGGCGGCTGCAAGGGTTAGGCGGCGAGCAGCTAGGACAGTGATGGAGGGTGGCTCTAGAAGGCGCCAACAAGCTGAAACGGGTGGAATGGTTGGATGGTAGCGAGGCTGAGAGTTGTTTTCCTAGGGACGACAACAAGGGTTAACGGTAAGGGTTAAGGGGTAACGATGTAGGAAGGAGTGGAGGAAGGGTGAAAGATGATACACACCACCTCGGGAATGTGATACAGTCAGAGCACCACTCGGAGCCCTTGGATACATCCCTAGAAAGGGAAAAGAAGATGTTGACGACTGTCCCGAAACAAATTACAGCAAACACTAACCCTAAAAAGCAACAAAAAATAGATAAATAGCCCTAGGACAGCTAGAAGTGGACCCTCCTTGAAAGAGGTGGCACTCCTACTAGAGAGAGTCTGTCGGCCTCCCAAGTCCTGGACCAGTTAGGCCTCCAGACACCCGCATCAACCTTGCAATTTATAAGTTTTCAAGTTTATTGCAATATGGTGCATATTTTATCAAAATCCTTGAATGAAATTTTTGTTCCATAAATTATAAGCTAAGTAAACATAATAAACAAGAATTTCTTAACAATACAAGATAGTATTACTAAAATTGAAGCATAGTCATAAGAATAGTCAAGCAAATGCAGCACTGATCAGTGTTGCTAAGTATAATAGTCCGAACTCTCATCCATTGAGATACTATCTGCTTTGGCCTAATGGCCTCAAGAACTTGCCCCATTGGTATAACTTCCCACAAGGTCACCCATCTTAGGGGTCTCCCATGTGAGCATGCTTAACTTTGGAGTTTCTATCAAAATTTCACCATCCACCAAAAGGCACCTTGATATTGAAGAGTTCAGCTTCATTATACTTGAGGGGGCATAGTTATAAAAATAGTCAAGCAGATGCAGCATTGATCAGCTCTGCCTAAATGTAAAAACCCGAACTCTCATCCATCGAGATACTGTCCTCTTTTGCCTAGTGGCCTCATGGTTTTGCCCCAATGGTGGCACTTCCCAGGAGGTCACCCATCCTAAGAGTGCTCCAGCATGAGCACGCTTAACTTTGGACTTCCTATCAAAACTCCATCCGTTACACCAAAAGTCGTCTCAATGTTTAAGTATTCAAGCTTTCAGCTTGATTCTAATTAAGGGTTTCACACTAAGCCTAGTGGTTGAGAACTTTATCTCTAACCACAAGATCTTAAATGCAAGACTTGGCTTACACAAAAAAGAAAACAAAAAAAAAAAAAAAAAAAAAAACTTTAAGAAAATTGTAGTGATGACCAATAAAAATTTACCTGGTAGTACCAACCAAAACAGGCCGACCAAGTCGAAACATATATTCAACTTCTTCCCTAACATGTTCCCATTTTCCACGTGCAGTCTAAACAACCCAAATCAAGCAAAATAATGTAGTACACAAATCATTGGAAAAGCCAAATCAATAAGAATGGTTCTCAAAAGACATACAGCAAAGGCTTGAATAGGCAAATCCTTTCGTATGTTCGGTAGATTTGTAGGAATTTCAATAACTGGCATCTGAAACATTTTCAAGAATTCCTTCTCCTGCATGTAATAAGTATATGTGCCTTAAATGTTGTTTTTTTGAAAGATAATACTAAAAATATTTGTATTCAATATTTCATCGTACTTCTGTTTTAGCAGTTCCTGTCATGCCAGATAGCTTTGGATAAAGTTTAAACAGTGATTGGTAAGTTATTTGTGCCACAACAACGGAATCGGCCTGGTACAATCAAAATTTCCCATAAGAAACCAAACAAAATGACATTTGGAATTCAATAGATTAATTCAGGTTATTTTTGTTCAAGAGCGTGATAAAAGAATATAAATTTCATAAATCACCTGAATCTTAAGGCCTTCCTTGGCTTCTACTGCCTGGTGAATACCGTCGGACCATCTCCGTTTCTCCTCAACTCTCCCAGTAAGCTGAAATCAAATTACAATTTACATAAATTATCAGCACATTGTAAATTTAGTTTCCTAGAAAAACATAAGGACGGAAGGACTTTTTCTTTTAAGAACACTCTAGTAGTATATAATGTATCTCCAACAAAATTGGTTTTAAGGTCGATTGAACTTTCCATCGCAAACATGCGAACCACAGAACAAATTGGTAAAACCAATTCCTCCATGCAATCAAAGAAACAAGATGATTTCCTTAAAAGACTAAACATTATTGAAAAGCAAACATTTCTAACAGGAAGACAATTGTGTAGGTTTGCTCACCAAACCATTAATGTATAGCTCAACTAAATGATGGAGCTAGCACAATTTTTAAGAGTTCAGCTTATTGTGTTGAAGGGGGTCTAGAACATCGATGTGATGCTCAAACTAAGTTCATAAATTCTATGATTTCAAAAAAAATCGTTAATGGGGATTGATGAGGAGAGAAGAATATCTTGTGTGTGCATGAACGCCTGTATGAATACATCTATATGCCTAGCCATATAAAGTATACGGTACACATAGACACATACCCACACCTAGAAGTGTGCAACAATATCAGAAGAACTGAAGAACCTATCCTGACCAAACCAATCAATTTGGGCTGGTTCTAGTATGGATCCGTTCAATTCTAGTTCTCAAAATCGCATTAAAGGGTTATTTCTCAGTTCTATGTTGGATAAATTGCAACCAAATCAAACCCAATTTTTAAGTTTAAAATTTAGGAAAATGAAATGGGAAAATTGATGAAATAAAATGGACATTTGTTTTATTATTTTTTTCTTATGAAATGAATTGGGTAATGATTGCACATTACTTTTTTTTATAACATAGATGGTGCTTTGATTAATTTCTATTCAATTTTACATTAGATACTACAATCATTTCAATTTATTTTTTATGGTAGGATGAATGATTGAATGCTTCATAGGATCATATCTAATTAATTTTGAAATGCATATTTTATGTAAGCACGTGTTGTATTTGATAACCAGATGTCCTGATCCATATAGTTGTTCAACATCATTAATCATGCATTTTTTATAAATTACCAGATATTCTAAATTCAGATCAGAGAATCCATAGTCTAAATTTAGATCAGAGAATCCAACTGAAACCAAACCAAATTAACAAATATAAATCTAGTTCAATTTTGTTCTAAACATGGTGAAAATGAATTTACTCAGCTCGCATCAATTTAGCCTATTATGAGCGCAATCCAAGCTGCACCCTTAACCGCTATTATGACAAGGTTCTTTTGTATATCTACTATTGCATGTTGATATACTGACTGTA
This sequence comes from Papilionanthe hookeriana x Papilionanthe teres, assembly GCA_022702705.1. Lineage (NCBI taxonomy): Eukaryota > Viridiplantae > Streptophyta > Magnoliopsida > Asparagales > Orchidaceae > Papilionanthe > Papilionanthe hookeriana x Papilionanthe teres. The sequence continues at coordinate 22,393,758 of CM040427.1, forward strand.
GCTTGAGGCATGCCAAAGGATCCAAGAATTGAAAATTGATTTAAGCACAATATTTGTTATCGTCGTGCTTTGTCAACGAAGGAGACCGCACTTTCTCCTCGTTCGCCTGTTTCGTCAAGATACGTCTCTGAGCTGGCTCCCTTTAGCCCTGCTCGAAGAAGTGCCCACGTCTCCTCCACTTTGATTGCTGCTCCGTTCCTGGTGAGTCGTGGTGCCTCGCCGACGAAGGGGACAGAGCTTTCATATTTTGTCCTTCATCGTTTCCTGCTACTAGTCAGGTTTCATCTCAATGTTAGCTCGCCTGCGCCCTGCTCATAGAAGGAGGGTCGCGTCTCCTCTACTTCCTGAAGACTGGTGATGGCCTCAGGTCGTTCCTACGCCGCTGCTCTTACTAGAGGCAACCCCGCTCGCGCTTCTATTTCTTATATGTTCCCGCAGCAAAAGCACGACACTTTAGTACTGGGCGTTGACACTGGATTTTTTAAAAAAGTGTCCCGTAAAAATGGTAAACCTGCAATCTTTCTATCTGACGCTGAGATCTCAACCTTAGCTTCATCTTGCTGGTTGGTCATTAGTTAGAAAGTTCCTCTATGGATATCCTAAACTTGAGGTAATCCGTAAAAAGTTTGAGCAAATGCGTCTGAAAGAGGAATGTAAGATTGATAAACTGGACGATAGGCATATTCTTATCAAATTATCAGATGATGAAGACTATGGTTATTTATTTGCGAGAAGACTTGTTCGAATAGATAACCGTATGATGAAAGATTTAAAATGGACGGTCGGCTTTGATCCTCTCATTGAACCTCATATCATTCATGTATGGTTGCGCTTCCCGGGTCTGAAGTTCCATCTCTTCAATAATGAGCTTATCTACTCATTAGTTATGGTTTACGGTAAACCTCTTAAAATTGATATTCTTACACGTAACCTGAGTCGGTCTTCTGAAGCTAGAATTTTGATTGAACGAGACATTACTTTACCTTCTCCGGGTGAGATCTGAATTTGCTCACAGCATCAAGGTTTTTGACAGCGAGTGGGACTTGAACAGTTCTCACTTTACTACACCCACTACCATATGTTCGGCAACTCACACTCTCAGTGTCATCATTACACCCTCATTTAAAATCTCTGAGTAAAAATGTTACTAAGCCCCTTGCACCAACTAACACCTGCCCCTCCCATACCTCTAAGTGCAACCAAGCTATTGAAACTTTGGTAGACCCGACACCTGCTCTCCTCCCACTCTCCCTCCTAACAACCCTCTTACTACAGGAGACCCTCCCCCTGACAATACTGTTTTTGTTTCAGTGAGGCAAGGAACTTTACTTACACAGGAGAATGTTCGATCTGATCATCACGACGACTTTCAGGCTCCTCATTTTGAGGAAGTCTCGGGTGCAGAGGAGACAATCCATATTTTACCTACCCTAGCACCGATCATTGAAGCACCAGTTGGCAATCTTTCCACTGCAGCTCTACCACATCTTCAGACTGAGCAAGTTGTTACTGTTAGTCAGATGCAAGGGCTCATGATGTGCAACAGTCTTTAAATGCCCCGTATTTTGTAGACCAACACACTAATCTGATAAGTCAGTCATCGGATGAGGAATGACAAGTTATACATCCAGGAGGAAGAAAAAGAATTGAGGCCTACTCGAGCTCATAAACTTAATGAATGATATTTTGGTTGTTTCGGGCAACAGTATTGAACTTAACAATTTGTTAGTTGGCTCCCTTCCTAGAACTAGAGGCAGAGGTAAAACTAAATTGGATCGTTCTCTAGCTACTTGATACTGCAAGTGTTTTGCAGTTTTGGTTTTTTTTATACATGTATTTTTCTTTTTTGAGCCTATTTGTCTGTCATATATCGTGTGGGTAGGGTGTCCTTTTTGGGCTCTCTCGTACAACCTATAAGTACATTTTTCTCTTTTAATATATTAGCCTTTGGGTTTTTTCAAAAAAAGAATACATTATATATATATATATATATATATATATAGACATATATATATATATAGACATATATATGATATGGATCACCGCTCGTCGTCCCGCTCCCTCTCCCACTCTGCTAGGGTTTCGCCGCATGGCGAACCCTAGCGCCTTGTCCCACGGAATCTCTTCGCACGCTGTGGGAAGTGTTCGCGTTTCTCGCGTTCGTCCACTCGCCGTGCCGCGCTCGGCTGGTGGTCGAGCACGTGGATCTGCCGCGGCTCGGCCCGCGGTTCTCGTGGCTCGTCCTCTCGCGTCGCTGGCGTCTCCAGCGTCGTTGTTTCCTGCGTCGCAGTCTGCGATCTCCAGAGTCGATCTCCAGCGTCAGCTTGCTGGTAGCCGAGCTCTACTTGATTCCTTCTGCAGCGCTGTATTCCTGTAGAGAGGCCGACAGCTGCTCGTCATCCAGCTGTCAACAATGGCCTCCGGCCGTTCTTACGTCGCTGCCCTTGCCAGCGACAACCCCGCCCGCGCCCCTTCACGTTCTAATATGTTCCTGCAAAGGTTCCATGATGCATTCGAGCAAGGTGTCGAGAGTGGGTTTCTCAAGAAAACATCCCGCAAAGACGGCAAACCTGCAATCTTTATCACCGAGGAAGAGATCTTTATCCTAGCTGCACCCTGTAGGTTGTTTCTAGTGGGTAAGTTCTTCTACGGCAATCCTAAACTTGAACTGATCCGAAAGGAATTTGAGTAAATGAAACTTAATGGAAGTTGGAAGATAGGAAGACTGGATGGCCGACACGTTCTCATCCAATTAACGGATGATACAGATTATGCCAAGTATTTCGTTAGAAGAATACTTCGGATAGACAATCGGGTGATGAAGGTGCTTGAAATGGACGGTGGATTTCGACCATCACGCCGAACCTCCCATTCGGTGTCGCTACGCTTCGGATTTGCGAGTGCATCTTTATGATCAAGAGCTTCTCTTTACTTTCACAAAGATATATGGAACGCCACTCCACACCGATCCGCCTACAGAGCATCTATCTAGACCTTCTGAGGCTAGAATATTGATTGAACGGGATATTACGTTACTCTTCCCGAAAGAGCTTTGGATTGGTACACAGTATCAGGGATTTTGGCAACCAGCAGAACTTGAACAGGTACATCTGTACTGCACCCATTGTCGTATGTTTGTCCACTCTCACCAACAGTGTTACCATCTGCATCCGAATCTTAAACCTCCCCGTACAAATGCTACTAGCCCACGCATTTCTGCGACGGATATACCGCCTTCCTCAGTTTCAGAACAGGGTGAGAAGGACGAGTCACCGATAGGCAGGACATGGTCACCTCTCAGCCTTCTTCTACGGAGCGGCTATACTTAACACCTCGAGCACCCACTACTCCGGAGGAGTTCGGACTCCCGCACCTTGACGGTGTCCGAAGACGAGGAAGTACGCAAACACTCATAATCCGACAATCGTAAAGGTGCCTACTCCTGCCGTGGAAGAACAACTGGGTACCTTGGTTGTTCTACCCGCTCATGGAGTAGGAGAATCCCAAGCATTAGTACCAATCACTGCAGCAGTCTTTCCCGATTCGGATCAGACTGTCATGTCTACTGAAGAAGAATGACAAGTGTATACCTCCCGGAGGAAGAAAAAAAATAGGGTTACTTTCCCCCTGGGAAACCTAATGGATGATATTTTGGTCTCCCCTGGTAATGGAGAAGCCTTGCAGAGTATTATTTATGGATGTGCTACAAGAACCAGGGAGTAGAGGAAGCCTGAATCACCTCGCCTCTTTAGTTGTTTGTTTCTTTTTGTCGAGCTTTTGTATCGCTCTGTTGGAGCATTAGTTGATTTTGTTTCTTATGAGTCGAGCTCAATTTTTTTGGGCCCTCTCATAATATTTGCTTTGTATCCCTTTTTATTTCAATGAATAGGCTATATGGCTCTTTCCTTTAAATATATATATATATATACCCACTAAAAAAATATATATACATATATATAGACAAATATATGTGTATGTGTGCACGCGCATTCTATGATCTATTGATAGAGCAGCTTCTTTGAAGGTCGTAAGTCCCCTCAGGTCCCGAGTTCGAATCCCTGATGGCGTAGTGTCGCCTTAAGCCAAGTGATAGCGGGGTTTAAGCCAACATGGTGGGTGGTGGGTTGGGAACCTCACGCCCCAGCCCATTCTTATATGTGTGTGTGTGTTTGTGTGTGCACGCGCACGCAAACCCTAGCTCATTGGTGGCGGCTTTGGCGTAAGTCCCTCTGGTCGGGGGGTTCGAATCCCAGCCCTTATAGGCATATTTGAATTTGCACATGGAATAGAAGGGGGTTCAACCCTCGGTCGATCTTTTGCATATATATATATATATATATATATATATATATATATATATATATATATATATATATATATATATATATATATATATATATATATATACAAGTACGATACAATGTGCTCAACCGTGGCCAGTTGGAAGGTAGCTTCGCTATATGAATCATTTTTCTCCATTGCGCCCTATTAAGTGTCATACTTTCATTTGTTCTAATAGATAAAAATCATTTTTACACATTATGCCCAAGTATTTTTAGGTCTACCTCTGCCTTTCTTAAAATAAGTCAAATCTAAAACATCTACTCTCCTAACCGAATCATCAAATGATCGACATTTAATATGACCAAAAAATCTAAGATGACTCTCTCTAATTGTGTCTACCAATACAGCTACAACAACCCAATCACAATAGATTCATTTCACATTTTATCTCTAAGTGTCAAGCCACTCATCTACCTAAGCATTCTCATCTCAGCAACACTTAACTTTGTTTTATACTTCTTTGTTAAAGGTCAGCATTCTGCGACATAAAGCATTGCAAGCCTCACCACCATCATATAAAATTTTCCTTTAAATCTAAACAGTACTTTTCTATCACACAATAGATCGATATAATCCTCCACTACAACCAACCAACTTGAGTTATACTAATAACATCTCCATCTATATCTCCATCACATTGAACAATAGACCCGAGCTATCTAAAACGTTCACACCTTTTAATGATTTGATCATCCATTGTTACAAATCTGCTACTGGAGCTATTACGACTAAAATTACATTCCATGTATTCAGTTTTAGATTTACTCAAACGAAAGCCTTTAGACTCCAATGTAGATCTCCATAATTCAATTTTTTCCTGAACTATTTCTCCAGTCTTATCCACAATAAGGATATCATCGATGAAAAGCATGCACTACGGTACATCCTATTGTAAATGTCCCGTAAAAGCATCCATAACTAAAGCAAAAATATACGAGCTTAAAGCCGATCACTAATGTAATACAACTAAAATAAGAAAATACTTTATTTCACGAAATAGAAAAATACTTGGTCAATCCTCCTTTTTGAACACAAGTAACAGCTCAAGTATACATTTCTTTAATGACTTGAATATAAGTCATATATAAGTACAATAGCATAAATAAATTAAATTACTTATTAATTTAATTCTATATTAATGTTAATAAAAATATAATATTGCTATTAATCTAGTGTGGTACTGTAGCATTCAAAGAAAATACCAAGTTTTCCACTTAAGTACGCATGTGACGGGTGATGAGTCAATGGACAGCTGTGATATTTTAAAGAAAAATTGCAATATTTATATATATTAACTAATTAAATCATTCACTAAGCATCATTGCCATTTCCCTGTTCCACGAGCATTCAAAGGCCAAGAACTAGAGTAGGCTGAAGGAAGGAAGGAGAGGAGTAGAAAATGGGGGTTTTTAAGGTAAAATTATGAACTTTCTTCCTTCTTTTTTTTTTTTTTTTTTTTGAAGAAAATACTTTAAATTGAGGTTAATGATATTTGAGTGTCGTAGAAAAACAGTCTATTTTGTGGTAAAAGTTTATTCAATGAACTTTTGGTATAGATAGAACTTATAAGTTGAAAATTGTTATAGATCAAGAAATTTGCATTTCTTAGATTATTTACAATTAAACAAGATGTCAAAGCGACTGTAACGAAGAAGTTTGCTTTGGCGTCAATATTCAGTGAAGAAAAATATTAAATTGCTAATTCAAAAGTGGATTTAGTTTAATCTTTTGCATATTGTAATGGAAATTACTAAATATAAAGCTTGTATATTATGTAGCTTGTCTAATAGAAAGCTTGTATATTAGGTAACCTAATTATAGGAGGTTTGATATCATATCCTTTCTATATTAGGTATATTCCTAATATGTTGAGAGATGTATGTTGAGAGATGAGTGTCGATATATGTGTAAAATATGATTTCAATTGAGAATAAGAGAAGAATGAACTCTTCTCCATTATATTGTATCAGAGCCAGGTTCATCGAATAGTTCATCTTTGCCAACATTTGGTTCTGCAATGTCCTCGTCGATATTGTGCTTCCAGCGAGTAGGTCAACAACATTGACTGCTTCGTACGACAGCACCGCCTGCTTCTTGCGAGTAGGTCCACGACTTTGATTGCTTCCTATGAAGTCATCTATGAGTCTTCCTCTGCTTCCTACGAGTAGATCGACAACTTTGATTGCTACGTACTAAGGTAACATCTGCTTCCTGCGAGTCTTCCTACGCTCCAAACAGTGCCTACTAAAATGACTTTGCCTTCGGTGTCATCAAGATTTGCTTTGTACTATTTGGATCAACAAGAATACGGCATCGACGAAGCTGACGTGTTCTACTTGGCCTGCATAGTCAGTTGTTTTGCTCTTTGGTCGTAGTGTTCTGCTTGGTCTGCAACTACTTTCTCAATTTCTTTTGAAATCATTTTTTATTTAGAGACAGTACAACAGTTGTTAGGAGTGTTATTTGTCTACCAGTGCTTTGGCAGTTCATTCATCAATACCTAATAGCATCGATTATGGTTGTTGAACACAAACATCTACTGACAGGTTCAGTTTCATCAGTGGCTAAGATTACGGATGAAAAGTTAAACGACATCAACTATTATTATTAGAATAAAACTAAGAGATTCTATTTAATGAGTATTTCTAAAGAGAGTCGTCTCATTAATAATCCTCCAACTAATACTGAGTCGAATTATTCTTAGTCGAAGAGAGTGGATGTGAATGCTCAACTTTTGATACAAATATGAAATTCTATCGAACCTGATCAATCCGGACATATTACTCATTAGATTGTGTTAAAGATGTGAGGCATTTGTATTTTCTGTGATACAAAATATTTCTCGAATATTTGATATAAAGAATTCTATCGTGTTGAACAACACGATCAATCACTTAACAAATATGCACTTTAAATGTGTATGAAGAATTGAACACATTATTGTCGTTTAGTGTCGATGTTCAGATTCAGCAGGCTCAAAGAGAACAATTGGTTATCATGAGTTATCTAGTTGGCCTTAACTCTCAGTATGAGGGTGTTAAATCATAGATCTTATATGATCCTGGATAAACTACTTTAAGGGAAGCCAATACTAGAGTATTGTGTATAATCCGAAGTTTTAGGCCTCATCCGTACAACAATCTAGAGCTCTTTCTAGTCAGAAAAATACAAACACCAATAAACCTCAGTCTCAGGAGATTTACATAAGTGAAACTTTGAATTCTATAAATCACGGATCAAAGGTAGTGTGTCATTATTGTCCCGAACCTGGTCATATGCAGAGAACTGGTCAAAAATTGCTCAAAAAGAATCAGAAGGGTTCTAAATCACAGCAGCTCACATAGTCACTACTACTGAGGTCTCTCCGGGTCAGATTCTCGATCTCTGCATATGAATATGTAAGTTCATCAAATTTCAGGAAGCATCCAAGAAATCCCCATTTATAACTGCCCTAGCTGAGTGAGGTAACAATGATACTTATCTTTTTTCATCTTCCACATAATGGGTCATTTGATTATGGTGTTACATGTAATCCAAAACTCTTTTCTACCTTTCATAACAAACTCTCTTCCGTCACTTTAATAGATGGATCTACCTATAATATTCTTGGTTCTGGCAACGGCAATATTACACCCACATTGCGTCTAACTGATATTCTCAGTTTACCTCATTTTTTTGTAATCTTATTTCTGTTAGCAAAATTATACAAGCCCTTAATTATTGTATCTTATTATTTCCTGATCCTTGTCTATTTCAGGATCTTATGTCAAAGACGATTACTGGATACCTCAATCAGAGCATGTTCCAGCACGTTATCTCTTTTTTAGATTCATTGTAGATTAGTACATCCATCCCTATCCATGTTGAGAAAGTTGTACCCTCATTTTTATCAGTTATCATCTTTAGATTGTGAGTCATATCCAATTGCTAAACACTATTGTTTGTATTTTGTACTCAGAGTTAATAAAAGAGTCATTCATAATTTTGAGCTGGTTCATTCTAATGTGTGGGGACCCTGTTATATTTTATCTAATGAATTTTGATATTTTGTCACTTTTGTGGATGATTATTCCCATATGACTTGCTTTTACTTAATAAAATCTCGTTTCAATGTACTATCACATTTTCAATCTTTTTGTGTTGAAATTAAAAGTTAATTCAATGTTTAGGGTAAAATTCTGAGAATTGACAATGCCAAAGAATATATTTCTGCACATTTTAAGAAGTAAATGACACAAACACTGGATGTTTCATCAGTCATCATGTGTCAATACTCTACCCCAAAATGGGGTAGCTGAAAGGAAAAATAGATATATTGAAATGGCTAGAGCTTTTTTGTTTCAAACGAATGTACTTAAACAGTTCTAGGCTAATACATTTTTTACAGCATGTTTTTTAAATAATTGGATGTCTTCTACTATTTTATAGAACCAAACACCCTACCAAGTTTTATTGCCTAATTCATCATTTCCTATTAAACTAGGAATATTTGGGGATAATTTTTTTGTGGTACTTGTGTTGTTCATGATACTCGTCTGCAAGTGTCTAAACTTGACCCTAAGTCAATAAAGTCTATTTCTAAGATATTATCGCCTGCAGAAAGAATATCGATGTTTTTCCCCTCTCTTAAGCAAATACATGATTTCTGCTAATGTCATATTTCATGAATAAATCTTTTTCTTTTGTGACTTATGAGTGTACAAATCCTCACCAGATTCTGATGAGTTGTTAATGTATCACATTATAAGTTTAGATCGTGCTCTAACTTCATCACCAATAACTCGGCCAAAACCTCCTATCACTAATGTATACTTGAGAAAACCTCGCTCCCCTAATCCAAGTCCTGCATCAGTATCATCTTCATCAGTGGATCCTCCTCCCAGTAATCTTGATTTACCTATTACTCTTTGAAGAGGTTAGCATCAATGCGTCTATCCCATTTCCTCTTGTATTAACTATAATTAGTTATCTTCTACATCATTCTCTTTTGTTGCTTCCCTTGACTCTGTTGAGGTTCGAAGATATGTTCAGTAAATCTTATCCCATTCTGGCTGGAGGGCAGTGTGTTTGATGAGATGAATGGCTCAGCTGAAAATAGAATTTGGGAACTAGTTCAACTACCTTCCGGCAAGAAAGATATTGGTTGTAAGTGGGTCTTTGCAATTGAGTTTCTGATGGATCTGTAGCTCATATCAAAGCTCGGTTAGTGGCTAAAGGCTATGCTCAAACTTATGGGATCGACTACTTCGACAAATTCTCTCTTGTAGCTAGGTTAACTTCAGTTCGCCTACTCTTGTCCTTGGCCGCAATGAAAAATTATCCCCTGCATCAGCTAGATGTTAAGAATGCTTTTTTGAATAGAGATGTGGATTGAAGTAAAGCTCTCGAGCATGGTTTGGAAAATTTAGCGAAGCAGAAGGGTTTGGGAATGCAGAAAAATAGAGGTGATCACACTATATTCTATAAGCAATTTGCTTCAAAAATCATTCTATTGGTGTATGTAGATGGCATTCTTATTAATGGAAGTGATGTGAAAGGAATCTTATCATTGAAATCATTTTTTCAAAATCAGCTCAGTAATACAGCGTTCTTTGAAATACATCTTGAGGATTGAGATATCAAGAAACGAGAAAGGTATCTTCCTATCTCAATGGAAGTATGTTTTGGATTTGCTAACATTAAAAGAAAATTTAGAGGTCAAACCATGCAATACTTCGATGGTTCCAAATCAGCAACTTACGGAGGATGGAGAGTTTTTTAATGATCCTGAACGATATAAGAAATTAGTGGGAAAATTAAACTACCTTACAGTGACTCGTCCCGATATTGCGTGTTAAATTAACAATATAAGTCAATTCATATATTCCTCCACAATCCATCATTGATCAGCTCTGAAACAGATATTACGTTACCTCAAAGAAGCCCCTAGAAAAGGGATTCTAAATTAAAATCATAAGCATAAAAATACTGAATACTTCTCTAATGCAGATTGGGCAAGTTTCAAGATTGATCGAAGGTCCATTACTAGATATTGTGTTTTTTGTGGGTGGTAATTTGCTCATATGGAAAAGAAAGAAACAAATATAGTGTCACGATTTGTGCAGAATTTGAGTATCAAGCAATGGCACAAGCTTCGAGTAAATTCTGGTGAGTCTTCCAATTCCTAACGGAAATGAGTTTTACGATGACTACTCCAGCAAACTTATGGTGTGATAACCAAGCTGCAATACATATGGTTTCAAACCCAATCTTCCATGAACGAACGAAGCACTGTGAGATAGATTCTCATTTTATTCGTGAAATAATTCAACAAAATTTAATTTCTACAGCTCATATAAAGACTAGAGAACAATTAGGAGACATCTTCACAAAGGCCCTTAATGGATCAACCCACTTATATTTGTAATAAGTTGGGCATGATGAATATTTATGCTCTAGTTTGAGAGAGAGTGTTATGGAAAATACTAAATATAAAGCTTTTATATTAGATAACTTGTTTATTATGAAGCTTGTATGTTAGGTAGCCAAATTAGTGGGAATTTAATTCAGATCCTTTCTATATTATATATATTTCTAATCTGTAGAGAGAGGAATGTCTATATATGTATAACAAGCGCATTAGAAATTTTCATATGTATGTCTAATATATTAAACTATAATTGGCAATAAGTAAAAAGAAAGTACTTTTCATTACACATAAATTTATATGGGCTTAATTTGGTACCGAAAAAAGCATTAGAAATTTTCATATGTATGTTTATATCCCATTATTTATGATTAAACGATCTAGTATTAATTTTAAAATATGCAAGCACATGTTTATCAAGAGTACTTTAACATTTTATAAAAAAGAGTATTTCAAAATATAGGACAATAATATGTTACGCCAATGCCTACGAGCAATTTTGTCTTTGGCGTGTCTAAGGGCAATTTAGTTTTTTGTTATTTATCAATGTTTAGTATTAATAAAGTTAATATATTTAGGGTTAGGGCTATCAATTAGATTGTGTTTGGAGTCTTAAGATTAGGGTTAGCGTTTGGAGAGATTTCCTAGCTCTCTAATTGCAGGATTTGATAAAGATCGCCCATCTCTCAAATTGTAGGTATTTATCCTTTGGTGTTGTGTTGCTTGTGTTATTGAAGAAAAAAATTTATTTTGTCCAAATTTCTTTGTGAAAATTTGAGTTGGATCGTATCAAATTGGTATCAAAGCACGATTCTGAGAAGCCAACATTTAGATCGCGACATATAGGTTGACGGACAATTGGGATCGAGGCCTACAGACCTTCATGATCGAACGTCATGACTGAATCCCATGATAAAGTGGCGTTAAGGAGAAGCATCGAGGGGATCGCAACCTACAGGCCTTCGTGACTGAACTCCATGATTAAATCACGTGATACAGTTGTGATCATGGGAAGCATCGACGAGATTAAGGCATACAGGCCCCCTTGACCGAACCTCGCGATCGAGAATGAAGCGTATAGTGACCTAACCGCATGATACAATCGTGAATTGAATTACATTGGAATTCACATACAGGATTTCAGTGTAGAGGATTTTCTCATTCGAAAAAGATCTTAGAGAAAATGACAGCAAGGAAAGTTGATGCTTTGGAAGAGAGATTGGGAGAAAAGGTAAGGCGACCTGTATTCGGAATAGAGTAAAGATTTTTCTCAATTGACAACCGATTTGAGAATTGAAGGAAATGATAAGGAAACTTATTGAGACGCAATCCAAGACCTCGCTAGCGACTCAACTTGCAAACCCTACCTAAGGTTGATCGAAAAATCTGCGGCCATGTCAAAAAGAAAGAGATCGAACGTGAGGAATATGAGGAAAGCATCTACCATCAAGAAATCCCATCGAGGACTCTAATGGGGGTGGATTAGAGATTTCCAATGGAGGGGGTTGGGCTGAAACATGGAGGGGATAGAAGGAGCACGAAGAAGAAGAAACTGTAATGGGGTAAGGTTAAGATCGAAGAAGGGAGTTTCACCCGAGATACATGAGAGGAAACAACAGAGGAAGAAGAACTTGGGGTGGTGACATTGGGTTTAGAAAATTGAAGATGTCAATCTTCGAGGGGGAAGACGTATATGGGTGGGTGTATGGGGTGGAGCATACTTCACAATAAATGGACTAAATGGGGAGGAGAAGTTCATTACAGCAACGTTATGTTTGGAGGAAAGCCCTAGCATGGTTTCTATCGAGGAAGGTTAGATATAAGATCTATGAGAGGAATTAAAGAATTGCTTGTTGGAACATTTCCGAGAATTCTAAAAGGAGACCTACACGAGGAATTCTATCTTGACTCAAGAAAGGGATGCCATGAAATAAAGGGGGAGGTTCGAGTTATCGTTGGGACGGCTGAGGGGGACTTTTGAAGTAGGATTAGAAGGAACGTCATGAAAGGCATACAGGCCAACATAAGGGCAGCATTCTAACTGTTGAGGCTGCAAGGATTGACAGAGACGGTGAAACTCACTCATACGGTGGAAGACGAGAACCAAATGAAAAGGACCAGCAAAAGTGGCACAACGAGAGAATTTCACAAGAGTACCTTGCCAACCATGATGGCGAAGACCCAGAAGGTGTCCTTATATAAGAAGACGTTGAAGGAAAGGAATACGGGGGCACATCCCCGAGTCAACTTCAAGCACCTCAACGAGGCAGAGGTACAAAACAAAAGAGCAAAAATTTCTCTTACAATGTGATGAGAAGTATGCCCTAGGCCAACAATGTAAGGACAGCACGCTCCAGATCCTTTTAGTTTGTAAGGGGGGAGGTAGATAGTGACTCGGGGAAAGAAACGGTGGAGAGAGAGTATTGACACTTAGATGTAGTAGAGGTATCCATCAACTCAGTGGTGGGATTTACTTCAAATCATACCATGAAGGTGAGAGGACATATCGGGGAGCACCGATAGTGGTGTTTGTGGATAGTGAGGTCACTCACAACTTCATCTCGAATAGAATCGTGGACCAGTTGGGGTTGAAAGTGGCGGATACTGGGAGTTTTAATGTTATTATGGGGACAAATAAAGTGGAGAAAAGTGACTCGGGAAAAGAAATGGTGGAGAGAGAGTATTGATACTTGGATGTAGTAGAGGTATCCATCAACTCAGTGGTGGGATTTACTTCAAATCATACCATGAAGGTAAGAGGACATATCGGGGAGCAATGATAGTGGTGTTCGTGGATAGTGAGGTCACTCACAACTTCGTCTCGAATAAAATCGAGGACCAGTTGGGGTTGAAAGTGGCGGATACTAGGAGTTTTAGGGTTATTATGGGGACAAATAAAGTGGAGAAAAGTTGGGGAATTTACGAAGGTTTGGTATTGACGCTAAAAAGTATACAGGTGGTGGAGGATTTCCTTTCCTTGGACTTGGAAAATATTGATGTGATTTTGGGGATGAAACGACTATAGACGATCAAAGAGAAACGAGTAGATTAGAAATCCCTTACTATGGAGATTAGGGTGGAGGCGAAGAAGGTGGTGCTTCACTATAACTCTAATTTGTGCAAGACCTTGGTGTCAGCAGATCCATCAAAGGTGATAGCTATATTGGAGTGGTCAATGCCTAAGACATGGAAGGAGTTGAGAAAGTTTATGGGACTTACAGGATACTACTGGAAGTTCGTGATGGGTGATAATTTGCTTGTGTGGACATGAACCAAGAGATTAAAAATCTCAGTGGGGAAAAGTGATGACCCAGAAGGGCATGATGAGCGTATCGGTGTTAATGGAGAGAACCAAACTCAAGCCGGTTTATGAGGGAGAGTCGAACGACTTGATCCAACAATAGTTTCATTTTTTCCTACCTAAAGAGTAATGTGTCTTTTTGAGGGGGGAGTATTGTTACGTCGGTGCCTCAAAGAAATTTTGTCTTTTGTGCCCTAAGGGCAATTTAGTCTCTTGTTATTTATTATTATTTAATTTAAATAGTATTAATATATTTAAAGCTTGGGTTATGCATGAGATTGTGTATTGAGTCTTAGGGATGGGGTTTGGGGAGATTTCCTACCTCTCGAATTGTAAGATATGGGAGAGATCGTCTGCCTCTCAAATTGTAGGCGTTTATCCTTTATGTGTGGTGTTGTTTGTGTTTTTGAATAAAGAAATTTGTTTTTCCCTAATTTTTGTGTGGAAATATGTGTCATATCGTATCATAGTACTTCTAATTTATAGATTGAAGCACTTAATTGATTTGCATGTTATAGGTGAAAAATATATTAATTTAACTATTCATTAAATGAAATGTAATGTGTTCAGAAATTGAAGTTTTGTTAGATAGATTGTTAATAATACATTTATGATAACATGTATAAAAGGGGCCGCAAAGGTAAGCCTTCATGGAAGAAAAATGATTCTCAAATAGTTTAATATTGATAATGTTTTGTTTTACCAAACTTTTATTGAATTTTATAAAGTAACTTTTGGGTTAGGTTTTCAATCTTATGATATTCGATCTGCATCCGATACAATTCACTACCTTACAATAAAACAATAAACTAAAAAATGCATACATGACATATTGCTAGATTAAAATAAGACATTTCAAATTAAGAAATAAATATTATAAAAAGATCTGTGCATTATGTTGGCACTTCTACGCTTGGCCTTGACAAGCATTGTATACATTGTGATTGAAAATTGACTATTTCTTTTAAAAAAATTTCAGTAAAAGTATCTCATTTGTTGTTATGCAATATTATTAGTAATTTCTCTTTACAATGATTTACGCAGAACTAGTACAAGTTAATGACTTTAATCCTTATGTCAAGTTGAAGATTAGCATGCCATATTGGTTCTTTTCATTGAATACTTGAATCCCATCTTAAAATTACTTATCTTGTCTAGTTTTATAGCTAAAAAATATCAACTTTGTTATTATTTTAGACATATTTTTAAATATTGGATCGAAAGTGTACCCTCTAGCCGATTCGATCAAAAGACCAAAATAACTTTTGTGTATAATTAGCTAGAACAGTGAACCAATCTAATTTAAAAAAAATCACTTGACTCTAGTATTGATTATTTTTTTACTTTTAATTTTGATTGAATGAATAGAAATCTTTTAGGTGAAAATATCATTAATACATTATTATTACATCATTTAAACCATGTTAAAATAATTTTATGATTTATTAAATCATCTGATTCAATCCCAGTTGAATAGTTAAACCTTAAACCTCTCTTTATCTCCAGAGCTTTGGTTTTAGGCCAGAGTAAAGACAAGTGTAAGCCCAAGTGATGAACATATTTTGAATCACTTATCCAATAGTTTGATGTATAGTCTTAATTTTTTTGGTATGTATATATGATTAATAAAAAATTGATGCTATGCAAAAGAACTTTGATATTTAATAATTTATGAAATTTTGAGATGTTTTGCTCAATTAATTTATATTAATTCATTAAATATTTTGTGAGTCTGAAATTGTATGATATATTATATTTCAATCATTCAGATGATTGAGTTTACTAAATCTATTATGATAGTAAAGTGCTAGAATGGATGTTGATGGAATATTCAGGATCAGTTTAGGGCTTTTTGTAAAAATGGTTTTAAAGCTGTTGTGGGAAAGCAATTTTTTGAAAGCTGGTGTGGTATTATAAATATTTTTTTTATAAAAAAACAAACCATAACTGCCATGCTTTAGTAGATTTAATTTTCAATAGCATATCCCAGTCACAAAATATTTTTAAAAGCAACAAAAAAATAGTCATGAATATGTGGCTGCAGTCTAAAAAATAAAACAATGAAAAAGCTGTTCATAAAGGACATAATCACCTTTGTGATGTCTTAACCAGGAGGGGCCATCGTAGGGCGTGACAGTTCATCGCAAAGCAGTAAATTTATAGATATCTCAGAGGCACTATAGGTTTTGTTTTGGTTTATGGAAAGGAAAATTATGATTATAATAGGGTTGAAAATTTTAACTCATATTATGATGGTGATCATGATGAGAGGTCACATAATGGATATGTTTTGAATCTCTTCAGGCGTATCACCAATTGAAAGAATTATTTTCAGTCTACAAATACTTTACGCAATACAAAGAAAAAGTATATGACATTAAACTGAAGCTATTAAAAAGGTTCGAAAAGAGGTTTGGTTGAGTACTTTGATTTACAATAAGAAAACTCGGTGGCTTTTTGTAACAATCAAAATATTATTCACTTGGCCAAGAATACTAATTGTATCATGAGAAAATAAATTATTTTAATGTTTAGTGTCACTTCTGCATAAAACACAATCCTATTGACTTAGCATACCAATCCATGTTCACAAGGAATGTCATAGGTTGGTTGATTTGAGTAATTGACAATGCCTTTTGGGCCTCTAAATGAGGAGAGATAGGTGGTTTGACAATGCTCGGTTAACCACTTTGTCGTGGAGAATTTGTGAAAAATTATATCAAACTTTCATTGATATTTTTTTTAAATTCGCTCCCTTGACCGACTTAAACTTTTGTCTTCCTCTATTTACATAGAGTATCAATGACTTCTCTTGTAAGGGGAATGTTTGGCAATTTCTCCTCAAAATGCAAAGTGCTATCAATAAGAGGGAGGCATAATAATACAAAAGAGAAACCGAGTATACAAGGGGAAGAAGTAAGGGTTTATGTCATCCTCTCCATGAATAGAATAGAGACTAAAATGGTTGTAGCTTTCTTCAATTGTCAAATAGAGGAGTAGAGAGAATTGAGTGTGATAGTTTTCTATTGTTGAGGATTGGTTGTTAATGTTTCTTTTGCCCAAAAATTTGATAAGAGGAGAATTAATCTATCCTTCTCTTGGGATTTCAGTTGAGATGAGCTCCTCCTAAATGAAATCTTCTTGGCTATTCTCCTTATTAGCTTTATATGAATAAAATTTAATATATGTTTGTGACTTTTCTTATTTTCTACTCTACCATAAATTTAAAAAGTGAACCATTCATGCTCCCTTACCCTATGAGTGTAGGTCATTATGATGAAACCATGTAAATAATAATGCTATCATCACTATCGTTATTTTTATTATTCTATATCATTTTTTTTAGTGCTCCTAATTTTTTCTCCAAATTTAATCATAGTATTCTCTTTGTTGCTCTCAAATAGAGTGATTGGGCCTCTTCAATAGTTTTCCTAGAAGTGCAAGGAAAAACATTTTGTAAATCAGAAGTGAAACCAAAGGAAACATATACCATGTAGATTAAGGAATCCTCATGCCTTTGCAAGTGCGTGTAATAGAAACATGAAACTATACTTGTTGACTTCTACTTGATTTTAAAAAATGCTAAAGTAGCGGACACTTCAACAACAACAAAGCCTTAATCCCACTAAGTGGGGTCGGCTAAATGAATCATTTTTCTCCATTGCGTCCTATTTAGTTTCATATTTTCATTTAATTCTAATAAATTAAAGTCATATTTTATACAAATTATAAAGGAAAAAAATCACTAATATCTCTCTCACAAGAAAAAAAAGAGGATATGACCTGCAGAGCGCCAAACCACAGTTAAAATATCAATTAAAAATAACTATAAAAAATTGCATGCCATGTGTGAGTGAAAATTACCTCGTTGATTATAAGTGCCCTCCCATTTCTAACAATATATTGAACATCCCGTCGATAAAACTCTTTGGCCTTCAAAGCATTCATTAAAAACCTGTAAAAAGAAAGTATTCAACAAATGAAACAATAACTTGTTTAAAAAACACTCTTTCCTTGATAAATACCAACTTATACAGAGTTGAAGTTATGTTCAAATACTAAAGTTAAGTACTGCTTCTATCTGAGGAAAAAGTAGCCGTGCTGTTATTAACTTAATTTCAACACAAGTGATTCAGAGGACCTTTTATTAAGTTTCTTCTAGCTTTGTTCCCATACAAGTGGCACGTACAAACTGAAAAATGTTTTAATCAATCCTAGCCCATTGGTCTCAAGCAGGAGAACTGGGTTCACTTCTGAGCATTTTCAAATCAACTCAAAAGATGCAGTAATGTGGCAAATTCTAGCCAGAGAGGCAACAACAATTAGAGACCCAGAAAAAAGTTAAAAAAACTCAATTGTAGGATTTAGATGTGTCATGATAAAAAGATTATAATTCGCGAATTTAATTTGCCAATGGTGCGATGATATTGAATTTCTGTTCAAAGACACCAGAGGTTACCAAAAACATGAATTGAGTTCAGCAAAGAAGTTGCATCAACCTGGCCCATGGATCATTTTCATCCCACAGATCATTAGTCTCAAGAACCATTTCAGAGAGAGCAACCCCTTCCTCAGTCAAATCAACTGAATTATCTTTCAGTTCCACATTATAATGCTGCAAATGAAGTCATCTTCCATCACAATAAATGCCATAAAAATAACAAAACCACCATAGTAGAAAGAAATGATATTTGTAGTAACTGTTAAAGCACAAATTCATCTGACTAAAAAAGAAACGAACTGAAACTCACAATTCCCTGTACAAGAAGTTCAGCAACTTTGGCAGCAACTGGGTAGCGTTCAGCGTCCTTACTTGCCTGTTCATTCAAGTCAATCAATATTGAAACTGAAATGATAACCAAAAAAGACATTATACAAATTACAGAGAAAAAAAAAACCTCTCCACTTATCAATAATGGATTCCTCCCCTCATCAATAAGGACTGAATCAACTTCATCAACAATGGCAAAATGAAATGGCTTTGGCCTGCTTTCAATGTTGTATGTTCAGTCTTCAAACAACAAGAAAGAAACTCAAAAGATAAGTAAAATTACCATCGCATTACAAGGTTTGCTCTATTTCCAGACAGATTGTCTCGGAGGTAGTCAAAACCAAGTTCCTGTGCAATTAAATCAAGGTTGGCGTAGTATGATCCAAACCAGATCCCAATCAAGTAGTAAAAAAAACAAAAAAAAAACAAAAAAAAAATCCAGCTAAATCGGCCAGAAAAAAGCAAATAAAATGATGTTAGTGCCTTGAACATAAGCTGCACTAAACGGTTAGACATCGGTTATTTGAAAGGATAAAACTAACCCATGAATAAAGATTTCTGGTTCAAAAGTCTTAAAGGATTCAATAAAGAAGAGTTATTTAACACAAGATAACAGGGTGTAACCAACTAACTGTACCTAGGCCTCAAAAAAAAGACAAGAAGGACAGCCAACAAAATTCACAAAAGATAAGCTCATAAAGAAAAGCTAGCAGCTCATCATAGATGATGAAAAAGTGTAAAAATCATGAATATTTTGTGATGTCAACTTACCGAATTATTACTATATGTTATGTCACAACTGTAGCTTGATCTTCTCTTCGCAGCAGTCATGCCACTCTACAGGTTTAAATAGGATTAGGGCAACAAAATTACCTTTTTTTTTCTGCCGGCACTGTCAAAACAAAGCACACCTGAATGAGGCCAACAGAAAGACCAAGAAATCTATGAATGCGGCCCATCCATTCAGAATCACGCTGAGCCAAGTAATCATTTACAGTGACAACTGTAAAACAAATAATGGAATAAGACACAAGCACAAATCAAGATAGACAATAGCAATTAACAAAAAAGTTCATCTGACAATGCTATTAACTAAAAAGTTCATCTGACAATGCTATGATGTTTTATTAGAGGCTTAATTTCCTCCACAAATTTGATTTTTCATGGCAGGGAAGCCATGGAGGAGATGGACATGGAATATAAAACTTTCCTTCACACTTTCTCCAAATAAATCAAAATTGTCATTTTTTTTTTTGTGAGAAACACCGCACAAGTGGAAGGCATTCCCAACTGATTCCTAAGCTCTGACAAAAAAAGAAAGATCCATTACAACACATCTTACCGCATAACATCATCAAATGTTTCACGGTTTTGATTCAGCAAGGTATTTCTTGATACCAGTATTCATGCATTTCTGATGCCAAAATGAGAAAAATCATCCATGTACAACTATTCAGAAAAACGTACCGTGAACTCCATTGCCAGTAAGAGCATTAAGATAAGCTGCTAATGTAGAAACCAAAGTCTTTCCTTCACCAGTCTTCATCTCAGCTATGCACCCATCATGAAGAACCGCACCGCCAATGATCTGAAATCAAAATTGCACACAGTCAACTTGCTTCCATCAATAAGCCAAGACGATTCTAAATAACCAAAGAGAGTCAAAACACCTGGACATCAAAGTGCCGCATACCAAGCTTCCTTCTTGCGGCCTCCCGAACCACAGCAAATGCCTCTAATGGAGATAGAAAAATTAAGGAAAAAAAAGCACGGCCAAGTGATAAAGGAGGAAAGTTTTCAAACAAACCAGCTTGTATATCAGCGAGGGTTTCCCCTTTGCTCAAACGAAAACGGAATTCCAGAGTCTTTGCTCTCAACTACAATAAAAACAGAGAGAAACGTACAAGACAATTCAAAGTACTCCTTTTGCCTGAAGCCCTTGATTTTGGTAACATAAGGATATACAGCAAACCTGTTCATCAGAAAGCACCCGAATACGAGGCTCTAGAGCGTTCACGGAGCAGACAAGCCGGTAGTAATCGCGCACGACCCAACTGTTAAGGTTCAAGACATCCCTCCACCTGAGGTTCTTGACTTGCCTCAGATTATCCTGAAATCAGGCCATGAAAATAAAGAAACAACTTCCATGCATCATGCAAGGAGGCAACCCAAGCATACCAAAAAAAAAACTCGCCTGTATACAATCGATAACGGGTTTCGAGGAAGGGGAAGGGGAAGGGGAAGGGGAAGGGGAAGAAAGAGAAGACAAGGCGCGGGGAAGAGTTGTAGAGAACAACCGGGTATTGCCTAGTGGCCTAATGGGTAGAGTGGCAATTGTGGCTGGAAGAGGAAAAGAGTCTTTCGATGGTTTAGAGGCGAGTGAGAAAGGTAGGGGAGAGTGTGAAATGCCTGGGAGGGTGTTGGCCATGATAATGGGTTTTGTTTCTTGGTCTCAGTTTTGCACCAGTGTAAGGCGGCAATATAGCTCGAAGGGCGCCGACGCTTCTTTCCGGTGAAGCTCCCAGTGGAAGCGAAAGTGGGGAATGGCGCAAGGTTGGCCAACGGGCTTCGCGTGGAAGAAATATTAGACAAGGACAAATATTTCCCAATTAGAAAGTGTCACGTGGTGACTTATAAAAAATTAAAAAAATTTAATTTAATTTGTACATGAGAGAAAATTGTACCAGACGACCCGACCCGAGCAGAGCCCAAAAATTTCCCGCTATTTCTAAGCGTAAAAGGATTTCGCATGGTACAGTTCTTTTGCTTACAGCTGAAGAAACATTTATCATCCACGACAGACAGCTAAGGTTTCACTTACAACAAGAAAGCTTCCATGGACTTTTCCTTAAATGAAAATCAAATGCTGGAGAACCTTAACCCGTAGTTCTCCTTGAATTTTAAGGAAGAAGTATGTCTCCTTTTACGTTAGGTTAGGATTTAGTTTGTGCTTATGGTGTCATGATTTTATTTCGGTTGTTAACAATGTAGGTTACTGGTGTATTTCTTGCAAGGGAGCTTTTTGTTTAGTTATTATGCTATAATATCTTGTATTACTTTGGTGTTACTCTGGTGTTATTGTCGTAAGAAAATGATTTCTCTAGTGTTTTTATGGTGTTGCTCCGAGGGTATGTGGGTTTTTGCCTTTCATTTAGTGTTGATGTAAATGGTTGGTGTTAACGTAGTGATATTGGGTGTGGTACAGTGGCGTTATTCAAGTGTTATTGTTATGTTATTGAGGTATTATCATGATGTTTTCCCAGTATGATCATTGTTTTTACTCTCTTTGTAGGCACAGTTCTTGTTGATATTATGTTATAATATTTGTTGTTTTACTGGTTACAATGATTTCAACCTTGTGTTATTATTGTGCTATTCCAGTGTTATTTCAGCTATACGCTTGTTTTTTGGTGTTATTATAGTGTTATTGCAGTGATATTGATGTGTTATCATGGTGTTTTGCTGGTATTTATCTTATTTTTACTGGTGTAGTTATTGGTATAATTGTTGTTGTTTTACTGGTGTTACAATGGTGTCGAGTTTGCATTATTTTGGTGTTACTCCAATGTTATTCTTGTTAGATTGTGGGTTTCTGGTGTTATTATGGTGTTACTCCAGTGTTATTCCATATAGATTGTGGTTTTGAATAAATATGTTCTAATTATGTTCAAATTTGCAGTCATGTGAGCAGAGACATGATGACAATGAACCAATTAAAGAGAAGTTTCTGAGTAGCACTGTCTTGAATGAGCAAGAAGCATATGAGAGCTATTGTGCATATGCACATCATGTAAGATTCACTGTTCGGAAGGACCACACTAGCTACTGGCCGAACTCCAGAAAACTGAAGAGCAAATATTATATTTGCGGAAAAGCTGAGTACAAGAAAGAACCTAACATAATAGATACATTGAAGTTTAAAAAAGCAAACACGAGGACTGGCTGTAAGGCTATGGTTAGATATGTTGTTGATCTCGAAGGCAATTGGATTATAATGAAATTCATTGAAAATCACAAGCATCCTTTGGCTAAAAATGGCGATAAGCATCTTCTTCAGTCCAGCAGAAGAATAAGTGAGTTGAATGCAGTCGTGTTAAGATCAATGACAAGATCAGTGATCAGAGCAAGAGATGCGTACCAATTCATTACCACGGAGGTTGGTGGTGTGGAGACTTGGAATGCACTAAGAGAGATGCATTTAATTTCATTCAAAGTGAAATAAGAGAAAGAATTGAACATGGAGATGTCAATGCTCTGATACAATTGTTTATGGAGAGGCAAGCTAGGGATACCATGTTTGCATAGGATTTTCAAACAGATGAGTCTGGTCGGTTAACAGGCATTTTTTAGAGTGATGGGTTCTCCAGGCTAGATTATGACTGTTTTGGTGATGTGATAATTTTTTATAGAAGTTATAGATTAAATAAATATAACTTATGTTGTGCACTTTTTGTAGGGGTTAACCACCACTGGCAGAACGTTCTATTTGGAGTTGGATTTTTGTCGATGACACTGCTGAATCATTTAGTTGGCTATTCAAATCATTCATTCGAATAATGACTGACCAACATCCAATAACAATTTTCACTCACTAAGATCAAGCAATGGCAAAAGCCATTGTGGAATGCCTCCCACGGACGCGTCACATATTATGTCAATGGCACATCTACAAGAAACTGTCTTCAAAAGTAAATTATGAAGTTCGTATGAAGAGCGTAAGTGGTTTTTTTATAAATGCATGAGTAAATGTGATTCCGAATAGGAGTTCTAAGAAACTTGGTCTTTAATGATAGAGGTGGAAGAACTACAAATCAATGCCTGGTTAGATGAAATCTACCGTATAAGGCACAAATGATTAACATCATATAATAAAGATATATTTGGAATGAGAATCTTATCAACTCAGAGAAGTGAGTCAACGAATAATATCTGTTATAATGTTGCAAAGCCTACAAGCTCTCTGACGGATTGTTTTGTTGGAATTAAAAACATAATGAAATCGTGGCGCCAAAACGAGAAGGACAAAGATTTCAAATGTGGTCAGTCTATCACAATGCTCATGGTTAAAATCAATCCAATGCTGAGGCAAGCTACATCATTCTATACATGGAATCTTTACTCAATGTTTGAGTAGGAGCTATTGAATGGTTTATGTAGGCTTACAGTTGAATTACCCGTGGGGGGTAAAAATAAATATTATGTGATGAGCCTGGATGATGAGGGAACAAGGCAACCCTGGATCGTGTTAGTTAACAAAGTTAACTCTGAGGTGACATTTTCTTGCAGAAAAATTGAAATGATGGGGTTGTTGTGCTCACATTCACTATTTGTTCTCAATGTAGACAAAATGAAGTTGATTCTGAAAAAGTATTTCTTAATTCGGTGGTTCAAACATGCTCAAAGGGACATCTATAACAGGTTTTGATGTGGAGATCTAAAGGACTCCAGGTTGAATAATGTTTCCTCAAGTGGACTTCTATTTCTCTCATGCTCTCATAAATTTGCATATCAACTCATTAATAAAGCGAAAGGAAACGATAAAGTCGAGGAATGCTTGTGGGACACATTTAAAAAACTATATGTAGATCTTGATGATGTTATAGCGGGGAGAATGCCCCGAGTTAAGAAAACAACAAAGAAGAAAAAACTTGCAAATATTGAGTGTAGTGTGAACGATCCAGCAAAGACGAGACCAAAAGGAATATCTACATCCAGATCGAAAGGCTACTGGAATAGAAATATGAAAGCTAAAAGTAAGTTCTTATAGATTTAGTATTTCTTTCATTATATGTATATTGTATATTCCTTATTGTAAACATTGCATTCAGGAAATAAACAAGCATCATGTAGCCATGGCGTTGTTAATCCAGACGATGAAAGTTTGACAGACTGTTTGACCCAAGTATGTTAATAAGATTTAGTCTCATTTGACTGTATTTTATTTAAAAAGATTTACTAAAATGATACTCTGTATTTCTCCCTCATTGTAGGAATACTATGCAACACAGTTAACCGAGACTTATATTGAACTGTTGCTCGATTCTATAAATGAGTGATAAATGCACTGTTGTCGTTGTTCATACATATATCGTGGTTGTACTTTATCATTATTTGAATCTTTTTTGTCAATGTAAATTCACGTGTTATTGTAAATGCACTGTTTTCATTGGTCATACATATATGGTGGTTATAATTTAACATAAATTTTATTTTACATAGCTAACATTAATAATCTTGAATGACAAAAAAATAACACGTGAATAATACACAAATATTCCTGTGAATAACACGGAAATAACACATGAATAACACTAAAATAACACAGACATTCCCGTGAATAACACACAGATAACACGAGAATAACACGAAAATAACTTATGAATAACACTGAAATATTTTCCGTCAACTACACTCTCGTGAACTACACACAGATAATATGAGAATAACACGAAAATAATATGTTAATAACACAAACAATATGCAAATATTCTCGTGAATAACAAGCAGATCATACGAGAATAACACGATAATAACACGAAAATAATACCAGAATAATACAGAAATATTCCTCTGAGTAACACGCAGATAACATGTGAATAACACAAAAATAGCAATAACACTTCAGTAACACGTTATCCGCGTTTGTGTTATTATCTACGGGTATGCTTGTCTGAAGGAATATTCTCCTTATGTTACTGTCGTTGTCCTCGTGTTACTGCTGTTATAATCAGTGTTATCCCGGAAATATTCCCGTGTTACTGCCAATTAAATCGGCTTTACTAAGGGAATATTCCCGTGTTACTGCCGATTAAATGGCGTTATCGCGGTAATATTCTCGTGTTACCGCTGTTAAAACTCGTGTTATTCTGTGTTATTCCCGTGTTACTGTGGTAATAAATTGTGTTATTTGGTTTTATTCCTGTATTATTCATCGATTTCATTATTTCTTTATTTATAAAAAAATTATTTGTAAAGCACATATAAAATTTAAATATCTTTATCAATGAGTTCAATGATATTTTGTTTTTTATTAATTAGTTCAATTAGTTATAAAATTTAAATAACTTCATCAATTTAAAAATGTTATCAATGATATTCTGTCTTTCATAAAATATTATTTACGATGTATAGGATCCCAAATGATTCATATACGATGTATAAGGTCCGAAATAAGGGGAACAAATTACACAAATTAGTTCAACTTTAAAAACTTGGGCATATAACTTGATAGAGTAATGTGATACTCAAACTTATACAGTTCTATTACCTGCTTTAAATTAGAACAACAATAAAAAATAAATAAAATTACATCAAACATTATCAACAGCAATAACGAAAGAAATATTTACAAATAAATAAAATTACAATAGTCTACAAACAATCAATTCCTTGCTAGTACGCAAATTTCATAGGCAAATTCAGCTCTGAAACGTTCCATTTGATACTGCCAATTCATATGATGATGCCAATCGATTTCTGCTGCCTGCATAAGTGTCTCCATGTACTTACAAACAAACATGTCGCAATCGACACTGTTCCTTTGAGATGGTACATTCCTAACAATTCCTAACCCCCCTTCTTGATTTTGGCTTTGAATAAATGACCACAATCTTTAACAAACATTTCGACCTTAAAAGATGAAGCAATCGATTGTCAATAGAGTGGTTTGAATGTACATTTACTGAATATAACAATAATAAAGTTTGATTTACTTACAACGGCTTCAGCATAGGCCTTATGAATCGGATTAGGTAGGGAGTCATATAGTCTCCACTTTCTGAGGCTGAAATCTCTTAGCAACAATATCCAGTGTTGATTATGAATGATTAGAAAAAAATGGTCTTTGTCTGACACATTGTCTCTTTGGTAATGTGGTCAACAAAATGCTTGCTATTGCTATATTTTTTAAGCATGTGCATAAAATTATTACTTTGAGTGTGAGGGTAATGCACAATAAAAAACTATAATGACTGAGAAATAAAGAACGATTACCAGATAAAATGGCGAAATATAAAGGTAAGGCTGGTATAAATCAGGTCTCCTCAAGGTTCTTTCGCACAATTAGGCAGCAAAAAGATCGACATGTTTGTTTCCAAACCACTTATTGCACAAAACATCTAGGAGGGCCAATCGGTCAATCAATATGCCTCCTCTGTTAAGTACAATATCGCTACGGCATAGACAAGAGAGTTTATGTTAACTAATTACAACACAACTACCAATCTTTAAACAAGTTGTGGACTTTTACTTACGATGCAGGGTATCTCTCAATGCATTGATTTATTTCTTCCCTCATTTCAACTGGTATCAATGATTTCACAGGATAATCAACAGTTGTTTCCGTAGGGCGAGGCTACAAAACAAAACATTACTTTTAAATGACAAGAAAAATATATAATATATTAGTCAGGCTATATAGAGTAATTAAATATTTATGACTATCGCGTATTCGTTTCCATCATAGTCATGATTCTAACTCGAGACCTCCTCCAAAGCAGCTGCTTATTCAGCTAGACCCAATTCTGTATCAAAATGTTCTTCTGGAATGAGGGCATGTTGTGTATCACCCTATCCAACATCAATATTTACATCAGATGTGACAAGACAGGTCTACAAATAAAAACAACAATAAATAATTATTGTTAGACAAAATAATGGGAATGTATATCAAGAAGCACAGAAAATAATGTTGCACTCACCAAAATGGATAGAGAATATAGGACACCCTTTATTGCTCTTTCCACTTCAGCAGGGTCTTCAAGGATTGTCTAATCCCCAACTTCTTCATCTTACACATCTTTTATTGTGTCTTAGGCCTCTTGGGCCTGCTCAATATCAGCTATTTGCACGGGATCCTCTGTATTTATAAGAACAATAGTATGCACAAGATCCTCTGTATGTACATGATCCTCCGTATGTACAGGATCCTCTATGTGTACATCATTAACAGTGTGTAAAGAATCACTTATATGTGGTGTATCATGTATATGTACAATCCTACATCTCCTTTTAAATTGATATTGGGATGCAGGTGTGTCGAATTTCCTCTTCCGTCAAGTATTACTGGCCTTCTCCCTTTCGACCACCTTCTAAGACTTGCTCTCAAATAACTTTTTTTACCAAACTTGTTAGGGTGGCCAATGTCGCCACCATAGTATTTATCTTTTCGTCCACCCCAGCCACAATTTCTTGAATATTCAAGTTAACCTGTTGCTGAGATTTCAGCATCTCATACAAAACTTCATAATCTGCACTCCCTGTAGTATGTCTAGGTACTGGGTTATCTCGCTTGAAACAATTGTACCCTAACCATACGATCTAGGTGAGGATTGTCCTGCCACCATATCCTGCTGTGGTAGAGGCCTTGCAGGACTTGGTGGTCCCTGCTCTGGATTTGAGAGTAGTTGGACTTCATCGTCCCTCAAATCCAAGAAGTTTTCATTAACCTACAATGAATTTAAACATGTCATCATAAATGGGATTGACTTGTACGAAATACATGAAGCATTCGGAATATATTATTTTTGATACATGTGCATGATCGAGCCTCCTGAAGGCCTAATGAATCTCTTGCCTAGTCCGCCCATGATTTGTTGGCCACCTCAAAATGCGAGGTCTAACGTAAGGGGTAGCAGGAGTTACTAGAAAAGTGTGCTCGTAAAACCGTAACTAAGGATGTCAAATGCCAAAACAAATCATGCAAAATTAGAAAAATAATAAAACTAGAACTTCATAATAAAATGTTGTAATGTAAATAACAACTACATGGCGTTAAAAGAAATATGAAGCCCTGAATATAGCCCAATGACTTATTCGTACGTCGTGCTGATTTGGTCGATTATCATGTCACATATGGCAGTAGACCAGTTATATAAGGGAAAAGTCTGTGCATCAACACTAAAAGAAGCAAGGTCTGCAGGGACATTGAAATTACTGGAAGGAAAAAATATATTAGTCAGTATAAATTTGAAATACAACTGCTCAAATGGAGGGGTGGAAGCTCCTTCTGCAAAAAAAACTTGTCATTTGATCCTTTATTTGTCTTGCATTGGAGCTGGCTAGTGGACCTTTCCTCCATGCAACAGGTTGTCCTCTATTTGGTATGTCAATCAATAAAGCCACATGGTCAGCATTTAATCTCAACTCTTTTCCACCCATTCTGAAGACCCTCCTCCTGTTATCCCACCATCTTAGAATATGTAAAGTAAGGACATTGTCTTGGGGATATGGTGGCATGTCAAAGAAAGTGAAGACCCGTATCTCCTTAAGATTATTTATTGTCTCCTCTAAGATGAGATCTCCAACTTCATCCATGACACCTCTCACTGCAGATGGAAAACATCTACAGTTGAGAGTCCTTGCACTCATAATTCTGCAAATTGAAGAAACAATAACACATTATCAGTACCCATATGGAGCTATAATCAATAACAAAGGAATAGCACAACAATAACACAACAATAACACAACAATAATACAGTAATAACACAACAATAACAAAGGAATAACACAGTAATAATACAACAATAACACAACAATAATACAGTAATAACAAACCAATAACACATCAAAACTGTGTTAGTGGTGTTATTAGTGTGTTATTGATGTATTATTGGTGTGTTACACACCAATAATATATCAATAACACACCAATAACACAACAACAGAAGGAAATCACATCAACTAAGGTAACACAAGAATAACACAGGCATAAAACATCAATAATAAAGGAATACCACAACAATAACACAGTAGTAACACAAAAACAACAGACAAACCCATCAAGATCACTAACAAGAGAATAACACAGGAATAACACAGTAATAACACACCAATAACACAACAACAGAAGGAAAGCCCATCAACTAAGGTAACACAACAATAACACATGCATAAAACATCAATAACAAAAGAATACCACAGTAATAACACAACAGTAACACAAAAACAACAGACAAACCCATCAACATCAATAATAAGAGAATAACACAGTAATAACACACCAATAACATAAAAAAAATAAGAAAAACCCATCAACTAAGGTAACACAATAATAATACAAGAATAATACATGAGTAACACATCAATAACACATTAATAATACATCAATAACACAATAATATTGATATGTTATTAGTGTGTTATTATTGTGTTATTGATGTGTTATTTCTGTGTTACTCCCGTATTACTGCTGAAAAAATCACCTATTCTTATTGTATTACTCCAGTGTTATTCTAGTAAGAAAATTGTCTTATCCTCTCAATCATTGAAACCCATGTTATTGTAATATTGCTGTGTTACTTGTGTGGTATTGTTGTGGTATTCATGTTGTAGTGATGTTTATCTCTTAGGTTTTAGGTTTTAAGGTGACTTATGTTATTCGAGTTTGGACACAATCACAATGGAGATTATTTGCAAAGAGAAAAACCTAATTTCATTATAGAATGAAATGTACCATCATACATTGATTTAACTAAGCGACTAGACGCCATTATCACCTCTCTTGCGTGTCAGAGAACGCCTTGGGTTTCGCCGAGGAAGGAAGTAGGGTATCGCCGAGACGGAGGAAGAAGAAACCACCGATGATGGACCGAAACGACGAATGGGTTTATTGAAGAGCAAATGACGTTACCTGAAATACGAAACATTTTTTTTAATGAGGAACCCGGGCCGATTCTGGCTGGGTCACACAATTTAAATTTAAATTTTTTATTTTTTTTTGCGTCTCCATGTGGCTCTTCCTGATTGGAATCCGCACTTAGAGCTATGTGTATAGTCCTGATGTAAGAGAGCTTCTTTCACATGCGTTGGAGGACGCAGTTAAGTAACTATATTAACCTCGAAGCATCGGTTTCAGGGTAGGACCGACGATATTGCTCCGAGTCGACTCACATATGACCGTGTAATCAAAATTCCGTGGATGAAAATTTTACAATAGAAGTTCGACAAAATTGCATGTAATGGTTGGTTCAAAAATGGATATTTTTATGCAGAAAACTTATCAGAATGAATTTTGAGGAAATCCAACAATCCGACGGTGGAGCATCGCAAGCCAAGAATCTCATTAGCAAAGATTAAGGAACTTGTAGTACCTATGGAATTGAATGTAACTTTCAAAGTCAGGCCTAAAAGTCGATCGGGCACATTCGAGGGTTGGTTGCCTAAGTCATGAAGACCGCCCAACAATCTAAGTTCAAAAGAGTTCTCTAGAGCATAAGGCAAAGAAAAGTTTAAGGCCACTTACCACGACAACTCCAACCCAAGAACAAAGTCAATATCTCGGTTCCTACAATCATAACAGAGGTGGCAAGGAATCTTTCTTGAATACCACAATTACTAAGCACGATAAGACTTAGGTGTCCTCAAGACTTTCCCACTCTAGGAAAGAATATATATAAGATTACGGTGATTCGCTCTCTATCGAATAGTCTTAGTTCCACTATATTTACAGGAGATTTTTGACGAGGGCTAAAAGCAAATGGTTATCATAAGTC
Organism: Papilionanthe hookeriana x Papilionanthe teres; assembly: GCA_022702705.1. Classification (NCBI taxonomy): domain Eukaryota; kingdom Viridiplantae; phylum Streptophyta; class Magnoliopsida; order Asparagales; family Orchidaceae; genus Papilionanthe; species Papilionanthe hookeriana x Papilionanthe teres. The sequence goes on from CM040427.1 coordinate 22,425,074, forward strand.
ATTCAAGTGGAAAATACAAACTGATCTGATCAATCACGCTGACTGGCAACAACCACCGCAATGAGTAGTGCAGCAACGTCTTGATGAGGCTTCTTCAGCTCAGATCAGCCGAACTGAGAGTAACCTAATCATAGGCCCCACATGTATAAAGTACCTAAAATAACCTATACAACTCCCCTTTAAGCAGATGCACAAATGTAACTTCATACCATACTTCATTTATTTATAAATAGAAGATCAATTTATGAATAAAATGTGACACATTATTGGCTTATTATTGTTCAGTTTGCCCTACACTCTCCCTCTCTAATTCACTTTCTTTCTCTGTCTAACTATCGCTTTGTCCCTCGAGGTGTGATTCACTGAACAAATTAGATTTAATATTTTAAGAAGTTCGATGAACCTGGAATATGCCGTGGACGAGAAGTAGAGCATAGCAAGGAGAAGGATCACAAAAATGAGACATTGAGGAATGGAATGAGCTAGGGAGTTCGTGTAGCAACAATTCCATCAACAGATCAAAGAGTTGAAGGATCAAATTATGGGTCAGGTGGAGACATTAGGAGTCACAGTAACTTGGGTTTTGGAGCACTGACTCTGAAAAAACAACCTCTGGAGCTACAACCTTCCAAGTCAAATCTTCATGAGCCTCAACCTCAGGAAATAGTGTCGGTACCCAACGATTAAAAGATAGCTTAGGCACGAGAAGGACAAGCAAAAACTCAATATGTTGATTGTGTTGGGTCGGTAGCGATAAACAAACATTAGTTTGGGCATACTAAAGAGCATTGACAATGACAGCGAGAGAAAGCATTCTCTCAGCAAATCTCTGAGAGTGTACTTCCAAGGAAGTTCAAGACTCCCAATCTTTAATCATATAAAGGTCAATTTGGTCCGACCGACCACATAGCATCTTTTGGGTCGACAATCTGTATGCTGAAAACTAGAGACCCACTGAAGTGTTGAATGTTCCTCACCGCACTAAGGATACGATCCTCGAGTGATTTAATGGCATTCCAGCAGGAGTGATAGCCTTTTCTTCTTATTTTAAGAAGATATTTGTGGTACATTTTGCCAGTGCCCAGAATTTGAATAACATATAACAGGCTCTGTTGTATAACAGTGAAGGGTAAAAAGAGAGCCTCCAATCATACATCACTCGTTTTCAAAGGGAGATGCTGGAGGTATAAGATATGGAACCTAACACTACTTAGACAGTTCAGGGGCAGGGGATGAGAGGGAAGGGCTTCAAATACACCCTAGGCATGTACGAGCCAAAGACCTGGTTTATTTGTTGTAGTTAGAGAACAATCACATTACAACTAATGAATACATCATCTGTTCCACCAATCTCAAACCATAATCATTCGATGGTCATCAGCTGCAGTGAGCCCAGCAGGATGATATGTGGAGAGCAAAGAATGATCCATGTAAATGATCAGTCATCTTGAGACAACATGGGGTCAATAGTAATAATAATTGTGAGGTTTGAGCTTAATATCTTGACCAACGACAGTTGTAATACAACGAGTAGTTGATCGCATACCTTGAGACACCAGGAATGACTCCATTAAGGGCCTCCATGGTAGAACTATTGGTGTCCATCCAGAATAAAGAGCACTTCAAGAAGGCACCTACAATGACAACTAATGCTTTCCTCCAAGTCACCACCAAGTATTGTGCCTGCCATTGAGACCATGCCCATAACACAGAGGAGTGTTGACACTCTATAATTTGTCAAAGATTTGACAAAAGCGATAAGCTCTAGGATTTTGTAGTTTTCAGAGCAAACACTCGGTGGAGGGTTAAAGTTCCAATGAAAGAGATTCCAAACAATCATATCCATGTGAACGCCATCCACATTGTTGGGATAATAACAGCCATATTAAGAAAGAGGAGAAGATTCATCCAAACGAGTTAGCCAGAAGAGGTTCTTGATGGAGGTGTGTGCATAATCACCTCAATCCAAAAAATGCAGTCATCCACCCGACATCTTTACCGACACGGATTTGCCCCCGAAGGTAAATCCCTACGGTGATGTTATCGTCATTATCAAATTCATCGACAACTATCAAGTGGGTAATATCTGGGTCCATATTCAAAGCTCCATGAATGTTCTGTTTAAGTTAATGTTCGATAAGATTAGACTCAAAACTAACCATTTGAATGCATAAGCTGACTCGCTCTTTGGCTTCTCTAGTGAGAGAAATGAAGCCTTGGGCATCATCGCTCTGGGAGTCTCCAAGATTGAATGAGACAAATAGTTTACAAGCACGAAGAATTAGTTGGTGATTGACTCCCCACCAACTTACAATGTCATTTTTTGTCATTCTCTACTAAAATGCTATTGGGCAGTGACCAAGATGTTTCACATGGTCGTAAAGTTTTCAGGAAACGGAAGGTCATAACCTGTAGAGGGAGCTTGTAGAAGTCGCTAAACTGCTACCTTCAAGTAGTCAACATGTTGGAGAAAGAGCTGCTCGACATCTAAAGCCGATGAGAAGGGGTTCTCGAGACCAGCGAGACTACCCATGAAATCTTGCAACATAAGAGAGTTTGATAATTATTTTTCTAACTAGTGAAAATTTTGATGTAGGGTATAAAAATCTTGTTAATCCAAACCATACAGGAGCATCGAGGTATCTTTGTTTGGCAGTTGTAGAAATGATGGGGATAATAGTTGATGTTGCTTGCCATTGGTTGAATGTCAACTACTAGGTTGATGAAGCTGAAATGCTCAAGTCCTAGGCAGCAACACTGGCTAGACCAAATTGAGAAGAGGAGCAAAAGCTGAAGGAAGTTGGCTAAAATTGGGAGGTTCAATAATCGACCTGAGTTTCCAATGTTATGACAGTGCAGAAGGTCAATGACAAGTGGAGGATATGAGTGGACTTCACCAACTTGAACATTATGTGCCCAAAGGGCAGCTATCCCCTGCCGAGGATTGACGCGTTGGTAGACTCAGTGGTCAGTCATTATGTGATGAGCTACATAACAACATCACATTCATGAAATATTTTATATCCATAAAGAGAAAAATATTGAAATTTATGTGGATGATGTGTTATCTTAGAGTCGATATACACTAATGACTTAAAAATAAATATTTCAAAACCTTCAAAAATATAACATGAGACTTAATCCGCAAAAATATACTCTTAAAGCATCAATATGCAAACTCCTTGGCTATCTCCTCACCCCCAAAAGCATAAAAGGAAACAGATAAAAGGTACAAGCAATGCCGAACATTTCTTCAACTTAGAATGCCAAATAAGTACACAAATTGATTGGTCATATAGCTGGTCTTAGCTAATTTACCTCTGATTGGGTAATAGATATAAACAAAATATTCAAAATACTAAAGGAAACAAAGCACTTTGAATGTTCAATTAAATGTGGGTAAGCACTCAATATCCTAAATGATTCTCTAGCTTCGTCGCTACTTTTCTAAAACCCAAAACCGACTAAGGAGCTCTCTTTATATTTGGGGGTCGGATCTGATACTATTAGTCCAATACTTGTCAGAGAGGAACTGGGAAGTAATGCCCAATTCACAACACCAATTAAGTCCTCAGAGGTGATTTAATCAGGTATCCAATTATAAAATAATTAACATTCTCTCTCATTATTTTTACTAGCATGCTCCGACCCTACTTCCAAATGAATCCACTTAAATTTGTTATCACATGGCCAGAGCGTTCCATTCAACTAGTCAAGTGGATTGTAGAGCTCAATGAGTTCTATATCTCTTATATTCCAAGAAGATAATCAAGGCACAAGTGATAACAAACTTCTTGGAAAAGTTCTTCATATCATGCAAGCTAAGTGAAGGAACCTCCACCAATGGCCAGACGTGGACCTTACACATCAAAAAAGCTTCCAACCATACAGAAGCAAGACTCAGAATTGCTTTAAAGCAATCTAAATGGAGAGCATCTGTACCATTCAGTCATCATGGAGCTTGCAGTCAGTGACTATTAGACGGAGTATGCTGCTCTAATTCATGGCTTGCATCTAGTTTATAAAATGGGCCAGTATATTCTAGTGAAATAAGATTCATAACTGGTGGTGAATCAAATCAACAAAGAGTTTGAAGTGAGAGATGAATAATATCCAAATACCTCAATAAAATACAAGATGGAGATTTGAAAGTTTGCTAACTTCCTAATTAAGCATGTCGGTCAAGAGATGAATTAAGTGGCTGCCTCCTATCTACTTGCACCCATTTTGGGTACAAAGAACTAAAAATTAATTTGGGTAACAATTAAATAACCAAAAGGAATGGAGGTGACGACTAAAGGAATGAAAATCTGGATGTATCCACACATTCTTTACATATAGACGAGAAAACAATCAGATGGTGTCATCAACCAGAGGTGTTTCAAAATGAAACCACTCGGCACCTGATGGTCGAAGGGATGCTCTATATAAAGTTGTACACTTCTCTCTACAAAATGGTGTTTGAGGGAAGATAAAGCCAAAGGCGTTCTCGGGAAGGTGCACTCAGGAGATTGTAGGAGTCACTCAAGAAGCAATACACTAGCTTATCAGGTGTTGCGCCAGGGTTACTTTTGGCTTACACTTTTTAAGGATGTGAAGGAAATCTCAAGGAAGTGCAATCAATGTTAAAAGTATCCCCCTTTACATCACCAGCCAGCTTAGAAGCTTCAACAAATCACCAAACCCTGATCTTTCGTTGTCTAAGAGCCTGACATTCTCAGGTCATTTCCGCCATCAAAAGGCTAACATAAGTTTCTTCTAGTCATAATATATTACTTTTCGAAGCGGATCAAAACCAAGGCACTTGCATGGATGACTACGAACGTAGTTCATAACTTCATATGAAAAATTCTCATATGCAGGTTTGGGTTGTCATTGTCTTCATCACTGATAATGGGAAATAATTTTTTGACAAAAGTGGAAGGATTTCTGCCAGATTCAGGGGATAAGTACAGAGTTCACCTCAATGCATCAACCTCGAACAAATGGTCAAATAAAAATAGCTAATAAGGTTATCCCAAACTTCCTGAGAAAACATATCAAAGGAGCTAAGGAAAATTGGGTGGATCTTCTATCATCAATACTTTGAGCCCTCCTAAGAATACCTTCGACAGTGACCTCACAAACTCCTTTCATGTTGACGCATGGGATGGAGGTAATGCTGGAGGCCGATGATACACCTAAAATATATAGTATTTTTATACATATTTTTGATGGTATTGTACTTTAATGGAAAGTATTTTGTGTATTTTTCTTACAAGTATGATTAAACAGATGAATGTGATGAAAGGACTAAATTGAAATGTGGAAAATTGAATGTGGCAGCTAAGCGCCCAGACCTGACACTTACGGGCCAGAGCCTCGCGGCTAAGTGTCGAGACCCAACGCTTAAGTGTGACAATTACTTTAGAGAATTTAAATAATTTTTTGCACCATTTTGAAGGGGTGTTTGAGGCATTCTTTGGTACAAAGGTGGGTAACTTTTTATTGGCGCCAAAATTAATTTAAATTTATCTTAAAAGGATGCATCTCTTGGAGGATTTATTGAATTTGGACATAATTTAAAGAGATACAAAAGCACCCATTGGAAAATTATATAAAGAAGAATTGAAGATCAGAAGTTAGTTGTTGTTGGAGGGCGTGTGGTTTATGTTTATTGTGTGGGATAATTCTTCACGTATCACACCACTCCACTTCATCATATCTACTTACTTTAGTATAGATTGTATTAGGATTAGAAGAGAGATTTGGAGTCCTTAGAGTTGAGTGCCACCCTCTAAGGAAGATTGTAAGGAAAACAAAGTTTTCAAAGGAACTTCAAGAGTTTGGTGTAGAGGATTTTCAGATAAGTCTTTATCTTTGTTACTACATTGGGTATATAATTAAGACTTCTTGGGTTTTCACTTTGATTTCTACTTTTAAACCAAGTTGTGATTTTATTTTCTTGATGAATTCTAAGTAGTTTTCTTTATCTTTTTCTTTAAAATGATGAAGTAATTAAGTTATAGATGGAAGTTGTGTGAATTATAGGAAATCAATCTTGGAAGAAGTTGTGATGATTCAAAATCTTGCACTTCATTTAGTTCTTGATTTGGCCAATTAAGATGTTAATATATGTTGTGAGAACATGTAAGAACCATTATGGTATTGTCTGAGTCAATAATTGGTAAGAATCACATGAGATTATATGGGTGAGACTGTAGTCCATATGATTGAGTGCAAATAAATTAGGAGATATACTTTGATAAGTGTAAAATTAAAAGACTTTAGAGTGACAGGCTAAAGCCCTCAATTTGATTTAATGTTTTATGTCTTGATACATGATGTTAGCTCTGAGGTGGGGGGAGAAGAGAAAACTCTTGAGTGAGAGATAGTATCTTTCCTGCCTAACCCGTCTTTAAGATTACTAAAGCATTAGATTAACCTATGTTCTTTATAGCATCACTAGTAAGGGTAAAGAATATAATTGCTCCTATTTGGTACAACACATTTTAGATACTTCCACAATAGAATTCCATGACTTGTTACTAATTCATAATAAGAAAAAAGATATTTTATTTGCACTTGCTTTCATCTTACAAAAATCTAGTTAAATTTAGTTGTTTGCTTCTATTTTAAATTACAAAAATTACAAAAAAGAATGGAACTTTCTTTCCTAGAATATTATATTTAGTTTGAGTAAGATTTTTTTAAAAAAGTAAAATGCTAATTTTTCTATTTTCTTTGTTAAAAATATTTAACATTTTCCCTGTGTGTTAGATATCTTGAGGCTTAATCAAAAAGTCATATATTACTTGATAATGATATGTGCGTAGAATCTCATTTTATAATAATAATAATTAAACTCTCATTTTCATTGGCATCAAGTTTTTGGCGTCATTGTAAAGAAAGAAATATAATTAAAAGGTAGTATAAAGTATAAACTCATATATAAAACATAAGCATAAATATCAGGGATCAAGTTTTTGGCACCGTTGCAGAGGAAAAATAATCAAAAAAATATTTATAGAAAATTTTCAGAAAAACTAATTTTTACTTTTTAAAGTCTTATTAAAACTTGTTAGATTTATTTTAGGAAATTGTTGTGTTATTTTTATATAAGTTCTTGTTTGTGTGATTTTATTTTATTTTGATTTATAATAGTGTATGTGTAGTTCATGTTCTGAGGACTTATACCTTACGATTCTGAATTAGAAAGAACTATTAAAAAATAAAAAAAATTAAAAATACAGAAAAAGACAAAAATATTCAAGAAATGGTGAAATCCATTAAGAATTTAAACTTTAAAGACCTTCCAGAAAAGCTTAAAGATCCTGGCAACTTCACAATTCCATGTGCAATCAGAGATATATTTTATGAGAAAGCTTTATGTGATTTAGGTGCAAGCGTTAACCTTATGCCATTATCTATTTTTAAAAGACTAAGATTAGTAGAGATAACTTCGATTGATATTACTCTGTAGTTAGCAGATCATTCCATAACATATCCTAAAGGAGTTATAGAAGATATTTTAGTAAAAGTAGATCAATTTATCTTTAATGTAGATTTAATTGTTCAAGATATGGAGGAAGATAAAGAGATATCTATTATTTTGGGGAGACATTCTTAGCTATGGGAAGAGCAACGATATATGTGCAGAAAGGGAAATTAATTATGCACGTCAATGGCCAAACAATTACATTTAATATTTCAAAATCAATGAATGCAAAAGGTAAAGATGATGAATGTTATAGGATGGATGTTATAAGATACCTGAGTGAATGCCATTTTAAAGTAATTTATCAAGAAAAATCTGAAAGTGAAAAGTTGGAACACGAGCAAGAAGATGAAGTACAATATTCTGATGATTTTTATGAGAAAGATTTAAATTATATTCGAGAAAGTTTTGAAATTTTGGACATAACAAAGAAAAATGAATCTTTTAGTCCATCAATTAAAAAAACTACTAAACTTAAATTAAAGTTACTTCCTGCATATTTAAAATATGCATTTTTAGGTGATTATTAAACTTCCTCCAGCCCTCCTAAGCTCAAGCCAACCAACCTCCAGCCATTCTTTTCGCTGCCTAAGCTCAATATTTTAGCTCA